>JABFPB010006829.1:0-11609 GCA_022817645.1 Ceratoteleas bidentatus | reverse complement strand
AACTCAGTCATAACTCAGTATAGAGGCGCTAGTAGTAAGTTGTACCGGCCTTTTGTTTGATTGGAACTTTAAGCTCCCTAGTTATAGTCGACTGTGCTCGCAGACTTTGTTTACGGAAACATAACCATACATTTGAACGTTTGAATATCGAAGATGAAATGCTTCACTATTATAACAAATTATTTTTATTATTTTTGTTTAATTTTCATACTTTATTTATCCAATAAAGAATTTTATTTAATTAATGATTTATCGCGATTTAACTACACGATTTTTCAAGAAATTAAATACAAGCACACATATGATTAGGGATGAACTACCTTAAGAAAATTAAAATAAAATTGAAAGATAGTTTTATCAGTGTATGATCTCAGACACATAGAGGTTACATTCTCTTCCAATAATAGAATTAAAGTTTTTTGCGTTACTGAAATTCCGAAAAATAAATGATCATTGGAATTGCGACTATAATAATGAATAGTGTTTGATATAACATTCGATTTTCTGATCGTAGAAATCGGCACAGTGTTATGAAATTAGATGTTTGTATGTTACGAATGAAATGTTGCAAATTCTTACACAGTACGCGTCTTCCATGTCAAGTTGATTGTTGCGACGACGTGTTTAATACTCTTTGCATTTTTAGACTAGGATATCAATGCTTTTCTATTCGTTTACCAATGTACGAACGTTATTAGTTTTTTTCAGTTGCGAGACAGTAGAGAGTGCAAGTTAAATTTCACTTTTTATATATTTGTAAGAACTAATAGATACGTTTTACTCTTTTCAATACGAATGAAGAATATTATGAATGCAATAGATATAACAATTATATTAATAAAATTTCCATAACCAATATAAAAACAAATTGGTAGTGTTTTTTACATTAGATAAAGTGTAAAAAAATATCATAAAAAATAATTGTCATCATCAAAATAACATTAAACGCAATAGCGTTTAAATGATTTTATTAAAATTCATTCGCCTATTTTTCCATGTATGCAATATTCTATTTGGATATATTTCTTAATTCGCATAATTATATTATGCGAAAACAGACGTGGTGTAAAATAAATAAAATAAAACAAATTTAGGGACCAGTAATGTATGTAACATATAAAAAAATAGGCATTTAAAATTTATTCGCAAAATTGAATGATTAGGAATTAATCATTCAATTTTTATTAAACATTAAAAAAATTTTTGTTAATACGTTAAATGTCTACATATCTGTAAATTCTACTACCATTCAATAAGTATCCGTATCTTGACTTCCTTCCTAATTACATTCAACAAAATATGCTATCAAAAATCTCAAGAATTCCAGTAAATTTTACAATATCATAGAGTAATCGTGACGTAACCATCCTATACCTTATACCTTCAACAAGTTATTTCTTCAACATCTAGTAAATTTTCATTCCACCGCTAAATCATGCACTAACAATCACCTCTCACTCCAGAGAAGACCTCTACCTCTAAACCTAAACTTCCCACGATGATTCTAAACCATTCTATCCGGAAATGTTCTATCCTCACATTACATTTCCTCGTCTTTTCTTTCTGCGTTGGCTTTTTGTCTGATCTTACTCCCCAACGCATTTCTTCTTCCACCAACGAAAAAATACATTCTGAGTAAAATGTAAAAATAATGGCCAATCTCTCCAAACGTAACCTTGCACCTGAACCGCAAGTGTGCTCGCTGCTGAACACGAGCAAATAAAGTACAAACTAAGGCAGCGGTCAACTCGGTGCGTTCAATCACTTTCTCCGGCGCGCGGCAAAAAGAAAAAAGACGTGCCATATCGAGCGAGAGGAAGTGGCGCAGATGATGAAGGTGTCGCGCGGCCGAGACCCCTCCGAACTCCTGTCGCTACGGCCTCTACCACGGCCTAAGACGAAGAGCCACCACCATCGAAAGTATTGCCACCACTTTGCAGCACTTTTTGTTGATTCCTCGCGACATGGGAAGGATACGTACCTATATAACTACGGCGTTCCGTTGGTTGCGCGAAGTAAGCTACGTTTTCCTAAACCTAGGAAGTCAGAGTACGCCGGCCCGAGCGGGCGGTTCTGCGACGTTATGAAGTTTCGCCCGAGATACGTGGTCAGTTGATTCATTAAACAAAGACAAATTGAACAACGAATTATTGCATTGTTTACAAGCTGTTAACGTGTTTCTCGAAAAAAACGACGAAAAAAAGTACTTCATTTGCATTTCACGAATGTTGTTTGTTTTGGTGACTTTAGTAAATGCAGTAAAAGGTTTTTACTCTTAGACATTTTGCGAATATAGGTAATTGATTGTAATAGTGAATGTCCAGTGGTTTAATACTAGTTTTAATCAATTAGTTTGAATTTTATAAATATTTAATAATGGAGAATAGAAAATAAACAGTAAGTTAGTTCCGGAACTGCAAATAGAAATCATTCCTTTTTATCAAGCGGAAAATCGCGGAACATCGATGATATTTGCAAAGATATCCGAAGTTATAAGTGTCTTCTTCATGCTTGTTTCTCTGACAGTGAAATTCCGTAATTACATGGCGAATGCTTTGTTATTGTTCGCAGGCTGCAATAGTGGTATTACTACTGCATGCCATTCTTGTGGCGGGAAAAGCGTTGGACCAAACCCATTTGCAGAAGCCGCAGTCACAGGAAGAGTTGTAAATAAGTTGAACTATAAGGTTTTCATGTGTGCCTTCCAAAATATTAATTCTTTATGTATTATTAAATTTTCAGACATCAGTCAGTGGCACAGAAACGAGTAGGTTATGATAATTCCGGTCCTGGCGGATTTGGCGGAGGTCCTGGGGGAGACTTCGGTGGTGGCCATGGTCCATCCGGCGGAGGTGGATACGACGGTGGTAACCATGGTCCATCTGGCGGAGGTGGATACGACGGTGGAGGAGATGGTGGATTTGGAGGTAATCATTACGTAGACGGTGGAGGCTCTGGATATGGCGGAAGTGGTCATGGAGGAAGCAGTTTTGGAGGTGATCATGGAGGAGGAGGAGGAGGAGGATTTGGAGGTAGTGGTTTTGGAGGCGATCATGGGGGTGGTGGTGGAGGATATGGAGGAGGAGGAGGAGGTGGAGGAGGTGGATTTGGAGGCTCCGGACATCTAACCGATTCATATGGACCTCCAGGCGGCAGTCCTGGGGGTGGAGGTGGAGGTTACGATGGTGGTCATGGTGGAGGTGGCGATATTAGCGGAGATGGCGGATATGGTGGTGGTGGTGGTGGTGGTGGTGGTGGTGACCATCATCACGAAGAAAAAGGATACTGGAAGAAAAAGCTGATCTGGAAACCCGGCTGGAAGAAAATTTGGAAACCAGCAAAGAAACAAATCTGGAAGCCAGCGTGGAAAAAGATCTGGAAACCCGTCTGGGAGCCAACGAAAAAGGCAGTTTGGCGGGACATCAAGGTGCCGGCGTGGAAAAAGATTTGGAAACCAGTCTGGAAAGAAATTAAAGTTCCCGTATGGAAAGACATCCAAGTGCCTGCTTGGAAGAAAGTATGGAAACCTGTTTGGGTACCAATCAAGGTTCCCGCGTGGAAGGAAATACAAGTGCCGGAATGGAAGAAGATCTGGAAGCCTGTCTGGAAGGAAATTCAAGTCCCAGCGTGGAAAGAAATCCAGGTACCCGCGTGGAAAAAGATTTGGGTTCCGGAATGGGTGAAGATCGGAGTGCCCGGGGAACATTTTCATGGCACGGACAACCATGGATGGCAGTACACGAGCCATGATCTGTGGAAGAAGAAATTGATTTGGAAACCGGTGTGGAAGAAGTATTGGAAGTCGGCTAAGAAACAAATTTGGGTGCCAGACAAGAAACTTGTATGGAAAGAAGCTTGGAAACAGATTTGGAAACCTGCGAAGAAGCAGATTTGGGTGGATGACAAAAAGTTGACATGGAAGGAAGAGTGGAAACAGATTTGGAAGCCAAGCAAGAAACTTGTATGGGTTCCAGATAAGAAATTGGAGTGGAAGGAAGCGTGGAAACAGATTTGGAAAACGGAGCAAAAGCAAGAATGGGTTGAGGATAAAAAGTTAGTTTGGAAAGAGGCCTGGAAACAGATTTGGGTTCCAGCTTGGAAGGAAATTTGGGTCCCAGCCTGGAAGAAGATTTGGAAACCCGTTTGGATATCGGAATGGTTCCCCGCCGAGGACCACCATCATGGAGGAGGATGGCAAGACCGTAAAGATGTTGTGCAACCTCCGCAGACAGTTCCTTATAGTCCCAAGGCCATTGAGCAGCAACAAGCACAACATTCAGCTCCGTTACCTCAAATATCTCAACCGCCAAATTTGCAACCGCCAAATTTGCAACCGCCAAATTTGCAACCGGCAAATTTGCAACCGACAAATTTGCAACCAGCAAATTTGCAGCCGACAAATTTGCAGCCGACAAATTTGCAGCCGACAAGTTATCAACCTCAGAGCAACGTTAATGACAACGGAATTCGATGGGATAGATCATTTAATAATAACAACCTTCAGTCCATTACAGCAGATTTAGTACCTCCACCTTTACCGTCGAATCAGAGTCCGCTACCAAATTTCGCAATTCAAAGTCGCTGAACAGTTAGTCATTGTTTTTTGTGACATATCTAAGACTGACTTTGGTGACTATTTTGTTACAAAATTGAATAATTTTCGACGTGATATATCTGATCATTTTTTCTATGATCATATTTGTATAATACCATTTCCCGGTGACTCATAATATTCATGCAAGTACTACTGTGTAATTTGCTTCATCGTCTTTAGTGAAAATTTGTTACAACTTGTTACAACTCATTTTTGTTATAATCAATGCAAAAGCACTAGTAATCTTTTAATCGATTAAAATTACGAGTGCAGTCGTGATATTTTGTTAAAAAGATCCCATATTTGGTTTAATTGACGGTATAAATATTCATGACGAATAATTGTTATTATAAACAATTTCTGTATCTGTGTTTTTGGTTCGAGCGTTGTGTGTAATATAAGCCACTGTACATATTACTTATAGTTAACGCGAGTAAGATATTAGTTTGTAAGTTATAATTCTCCTGAACTATTTGACTGACGAACTCGTTTTTATGGCGTTTTGGTGGGTTTGAGCCTACATGTTTTATACGCATTTTTACAATTACCGAGATTTGTTGTTGTTTATCGTGAATTGTTAATAATTATGAAACTGAAGATGAAAAGAGACAAATAAAAGTGATTGATATTTTGTTAACAACAGTGTTTTACATTTGCGTTTGTAGCTAATTATACATCGGCTCGTCGCGTGTCGCAAAAATTCGCGCATTCGGTGAAAGTGATGAGCGTTGTTCGGTAGAAAATGATACCACACTAAAGTTCAGAGAAAGTACTCTGACAGTCACTCCAGCCGATCGTACGAAGATACGCGTTCATCTATGCGCATCCTTGTCATCGAGGTGATGGTTCCCGGGCTCGCGATACTCATCATGTGAACGATCGCTGCAATTTCAAAGGCAGTTCACTTTTACTGGTGTATTGTTTGGCGTCGCGTTAATCGTTTAGCCAATTACCATTATCCATTCCCATTAGTGCCGTTGCGGGTACTTTTGAAATAAAGTTCCTGGATGTTCAGTTTTGAAAGTTTTTTTAAGAAATATTCTCTGGTATCGTGAAACTGTGAATAACCGTCACAGAATAATTCAGTGTGATAAACACTTACTTACTAATTTATTTAAATGAATATGGAATTCGTTGATTGTCAATAAACGTCTCGATAATATTTTATACTAATTCAATGATTATACGCTAACGATGATATTATCATAAATTGAACCATTTGAACAGTATTGTATAATTGAATAATGATTGCTAGTTGATAAAAACAGATCAGTACCTTATAATTTTTACGAAATAAAATTAAGTGAGCCAGCATTAATGCTGCAGACTTTCGTTGGATTTCACCTCATTTCGTCGATCCTTGAGGATAAAAAAAATATTTCTGCAGTTTGCGATTACCCAAACATTTGATTTCATACAAAAGTGAGAGTACCATCGAGAAATAATGGTATTAACATTCCCCGCCGATCAATTGACGGGGAAACCCGACAATTCGGAAAGTTCTGTTTTTTCAGCGCAACCTTGGTAATCGTCGTTTATCCAGGTCAACTATTGTTACTGTCGGTACAAATGTACGGTCAGAAAAAGAAACACCATTATTAATTATGGCATCGATATGTAGAACATTCCGTAATTGGTGAGTTGAGAATACTTTTCTTTTATTGTTGAACAATTGGAAAGAGTTCATTCAAAATAAAGTAACATTAAATTTAGATTTATTAAGAAGTACATTAATATTCGATTCCGTCTCGAAAAGAAAGAATATTATATTATATAAATCATATTATGCATCATATTTATATTTGAAGAAACAAAACTTATCCTGCAGTACCTATGAGAAATGCCAGTTGAGATTAGATTCCACACCAACTAACTTAGACTTTAGTTTGTGAGTTTCTTTCAAAAATTCTCTTGCCCTTATGCAGTCGGTTGCAAAATTATCAAATGTTAGCGTAATATTCTAGGACATATACTGTAAAGAGCCCTGTTTACAGTCTTTTTTTCAATGAATTATACCGGCAATAATAAGTGGCCATTTAAATAGTCAGCTTTACTAGGGTAAGATCGGTCGTTTGATAACATCTCTTATATTAGTATTAAAAATATATATTCCATCTCACCCAGCTTAAATTGTTATCTAATTATTATTTTTATTCAGTTTGTGACTCGTATTAATTCAGAAATTTGTTAAAGATTTATATAATAATGTTTATCGATTGTTTAAATGATAAATGTAATGCAACCGCGTGAAATGATCGACTTCCACGTGAAATTTTCTTCAGGTTGTTAGCTCTTATTTTGTCATTCTAGTGTCTTGCCGCTTTTTACACATAAGTGCACCATGTTATTACATTTACATCGTAACATCGTAATGTTCTTCCGGAAAAGCGGTTTCTTTTTATGACTTCTATCACGAGTGAAAGACTAATTACTGTCTCCAAGTGTAAATCACGTCGCTCGAAGAATTTTATAACAAAATCTCTATAACTACTCGCAAGTTGGAATCGTACAAGATCTAAAGATCTTGTACGATTCCAACTTGCGAGTTTCCTCGATGTTGAAATGAAATGAGAAGTATAGCTTACATGTCAAGACTTGTCGAAATATTACTGCCCTAAGTCTGTAATGATTATTTACCACCTGTCTTTGGTGAATAGGAACGAATGTTCGGGAAAACGCAACAATTATTCGAACTACAGAAACACGGTAAACCCTGTGTAAAATTACACAACAAGATGTGTAATTCTAAAACCACAAAATTACAATACGATGTGTATTGACACATCGTATTGTAATTTTACACAAATCGTGTATAAATACACATTATACCCATTTTAACGAACTTTTCATTTCGTTTTGGTTTGTTGGGTGTGTTATGTAAAAATAAATATTAAAAAACAAAAATCGACACAATTCCACAAATTTAGAAAACATGCCAAATTTTTCAAAATTTTCGAAAATGTACTTGGCTAGCGACACTACCGTCTCTCATGATGTGCAGACACCGGATAAAGGTTTGCTCGAGCACATTTGATTATCGGTTGTCGAGCAATGTTCGGTCGGTTAATCGGTGCATCTGATTATCGGATGCTCGTCGAGAAATGTACGGTCGGCTGTTCACTACCGACAGCTCACTCTCGCACTACAAAAACAGGTGTTTTGTTTTAAGAAGTTTTTGGAGAAAAGACATGAAAAATGTCTCAAACGAAGATGTTTTTTTATGAAACAGACACTAAAAATGTCTAAACGTTTTTTTCGAAGACACTTTGTTTTACCATGCGTTGGTTGACGTGCAACGGATAATCCAGGGCGCGTTAAGGTGATGTTCGTACCAACAGTCCAAGTTTGCATTAGACAGTTTCTTTAAAAAGCAATTTTTCTTAAATGAATCGTAAATTACTAAAAGGATTGGAAATACAAGAAATCAGTACATACTGATTTCTTGTTAAAAGGGGGAATAATTTTGTATAATTTAAACAACATTCATAATATATTGAAGTCGTAGTTAGTGAACTCGTTTTTGACAAAGAATGACAATCCTAAAATACACTTTTGAGATATTTAATAAAAATTAAACATGCATGCTGAACATTCAATGTTTAAAGAATTAAACATTAAATGTTCAGCATCGTTTAATTAATATAATTTAAAACCGATAACCAGTTGAAAGTTGAATACATTTTAACTGAAAACCGGTTAAATTAACAGTTTGATAATTTAACCGGTTTTCAGTTGAAAATGTTAAATGATTGTTGGTTAACCCATGTTAACCGATAGTCAATCGACTGTTCTTTCCGTGTGAAAATATAATATGTTCTTACTCGTGAGGTAAAAGTATCTACTTTTCTCACAGTTTGTAGCACTTTTCTTACTAAAAACAGTGAGAAAAGTAGACACTTTTCCCACTATTCGTAAGAAAAAATTTCGTACTTTACTGGTGGAAGAAGTAAGTACTTTTCTCACGAGTGTGTGAGAAAAGTACGTTTATTAAATCGAAAAATAATGGTTTATACAAAGAATTAAAGCAATTTTTTAACTCGAAAATCATTTTTTAGTGTAACGTTACTTTGAAAAATGATAAAAAAATCTTTCTTGGTAAAAAATTTAATTGCTTTGATTTTAAAACAAATAGAATATCGAAATGAAGTTCGTAAAACTTACGAAAGATAGTGTAAATGGTTATTTTGAGTTTTCAGAATATCACTTTCATATAAAAATTGTGATAAAATAGAATTAGTACAATCGAAATTATTAAATATAATTAAACATGCGAAGTATCGATTTTTTTATTGAATTATTATGAGAAATGTCAAGAAATTAATTAATTTAAATATTTAATATTACCAATATCAAATATTTTAAAGGGTTTAAAATATTTGACAGCGTAAAAAGTAAAAGAATAAACGAAACTGTTCTTACATTATAAGATAACATGAACCCGAATTTCAATAAATTTTATAGCCATTTTTATAATTTTTTATATAACAGTAAAATAACTTAAATGATTCAGTATTAAAAGATTTAATTGTTTTTCGTCATTTATTACCATTTTATTATTAATAAAAAGTCTTGTCATAAGACGCTGCTGCTTCATTGGTGATTTTATAATTATAAGTTATTCGCTCTCTTATGTGTGCTCATTTTAAAACTACTCCAACAGCCTTGTTTAGCGAATTAAGGATAATATTCATTCAGTTATACCGAGTCATTCTATGGAGAGTCAGCAAAGAAATATAAAACAACAAAAGGAGTTCAAAGAAACGTGCGATAACGCCATGTGATACCGTGTTAAAAACCACTGACTTATATTATTATATTACTCAGTTCGTCCATCACATTTTATTGAATTTTTGGGAGTGCCCGTGAAAAATAATATAAATTTACTCTCAACAAGTTTTAATGTTGACATTATAAGTTACACCGATAATTGGTGTGAATGTGTTAGAGTTTCAAATGGCATATTCTTTTATCCTGGGAAAATAATCGATATTGAATATCCACATTCCCTGATAAGATACCCGTAAATCATATGCAAGTCTATGTCTTTTCCGGCCGGGATGCTTATTTTGGAACACTTCACGTGTTACACGTGTCGGTGAAGTGAAGTGTAGTCTGCTCATAGAAGTGAATGACATAATTGTAAAATATAGTTTTGATCGAGTGCTACATACAATAAGGTGTTCATAATTAAACAATGTTAGTAAATTTAATATTTATATTGCCTATTATAGTGTTAGTTGTTAGTACAATTTATAAGAGAATCAAGCTTCGCGACTATCCACCAGGTAAACACCATTCATATTTTCTCACTTCAATTTTAAAATATTTATTAATCAACCGGTTAAGTTAAACATTATTTTAATAATTAGTAAAACAAACATTGCGATGTGAATCGATACGAATGATTGAATAAATAATTCGATATTTCAACTATACTATTTTAAATGTACAAATTAAAAAAAAAGTATTTTTTAATTTATACGTATAATATTGTGAAATAAACGTGATTGGACTATTCTTATATTGCTCTAATACATTTTTCATTCATATTTCTCTATTTTGTGATTATGATATTTTATTACATTATAATGAGAAACAATTTTTAGTTTTATATCGGACAAATTCAAAACCGTACAATTCAAACTTAAAGCCAATCAGCTTTCAGTACATTAATGTGATACTGTAAAGTTATAATGAAATGAAAGACTAATATTCAGATTTTTTTACAATGTAACGATAAAAATGCATTATCATTATATATCAACTAATGTCCGATATAGCAACAATTCAATAACATTCAGTAAATTGTTATTTCACTATTATAATTACCGGGGTAGCTAAATGTGTGAGCTTATCTTAAAAATCATATCAAAATAAGCACTGAATACAAATCATAACCTTAAAATGTCAAAACATTTCTGTGCGAGGACTACGTTTATACGAGAATCCCACGCGTTCATATATATATATATATGTATATTAGCCTGAGTCAAAACAATGTTTGGAATGTCGAATGCTTATTAGGAACATAGTTCAAAACTCATCAAATCCATCAGTAGTAATATCGTTACGTAAAATCCAAGCTTTCTTTCTTCAATGAGAGCGCTATTTAAAAAAGTGTGTATTCAAAGAGCAATGGCAAACTGTTACCTCTTTGAAGTCTTTAGAGTTATTAAATAATGTTTTGTTTAGTGTAAGAGATGTTTTATTTTGTATAGCGATCTTTTAGATGTTTAAAGTCTAATCAACAAGTGCAGTTTGTACTATAAAATGTATTATTGGTTCTAAATATATTAATTTACAACTATAGAGTTAGAAGCACAGACAGGGTCAAATTGACCCCAGAGAAAGAGAAAGTAAAATGGGATTATGATGTGCAAGACAGAGATACAAAAAATAAGTGTGTGCTTGTAGGGTTAACTCTATAAAACTCTGAAGTTCAGCACATCCCTAGTGGACCATGTCGGGACCATGTCGGACACCTCTTTAGGTGTTCGACACGGTTCGGACACGGTCCCGTTTCTAATGTCAGTAGCAGCATTTCAGCTTTTTATGCACAGTTTTTAAATAGTTTTTTTTTTCGAAATAAAGCACGTATCTATTCATATATATTTTCTAGAATTGAAAATGTGACCAATCTCACAGTCGATACAAACTTTTTATAGGTCCCTTTTTATGGCCTATTAAAGGCAATTTTTCAACATTACGGCATCTTATGAAAAAATGTGGAGGACAACATCTTGCTTTAATTGAATTATCGAAAAGATATGGTAGTGGCATTATAGGATTCCGTCAAAATGGTGCTAATATCATTGGAATTTCTGGTCGCAAAGCTGTACTCGCAGTTTTACATGGTGAAGAATTTGAAGGCCGACCTTGGAACGAGTTTATTAAGCTGCGAAATCTTGGTCTACGCAAAGGTATATACAATTGACATGACTTGTTAAATTGATAGCAGAATAGGACAATTACGGAAAGTGGCGGGCTTCAAGATGATATTTCAAACATGTTATTC
>JABFPB010006828.1:0-11626 GCA_022817645.1 Ceratoteleas bidentatus | reverse complement strand
CTTTTCCCTAAGTCATAAATGTAAAAAATTTATAAATGCTCAGTAATTTGCAAAAATGAAAAATTTTTAATTTCGCATTGAGTATCCTTATCTATCATATCCTTTTATCTATTCAAAATTCGTTCTAAAATTGTTGTGGTTTTTTATTTTCAGAAATTTTTCAAAAATTTGTTCATTTGAGAAAAAACGCTGAAAAATCGCTGCTTGTTTATTAAAAAACTTACAACACTTAAAAATCCTTCTCATAAAAAACACTTTCTTCACCCTCCAGTTGTCGCGGCGCGACGCTAATTGCTCGAAGATCGGCGAGTTCCAGAATTAGTCAATTACACGGCCCGTCCCACATTTGGAGTGCGCACGCACGCATCGGAATCAATTTCGCCGGAAAAAATGACGGCAAAAAGCGCGCCGCTGACGGCCGAGTGCCATATCCGCGCGACAGATCGCGCGCCGGCCTTGGCGAGTTAGCGTCGCGCCCATTACGACAAAGCGACGAAGGAAAGACCGCTGCTAATCCCCGACCTTGGCCAAGCCGGGCATTAGAATCCATTAAAAGCGATTTATCCACGCGAACGCGGCTATTCTGCCGTCGTTACGCGGGGGATAACGCCATCGAAGACACCGAAACCACGCATTATGCTACACTATAAAAAATGTGTAAAATCACGTTACATATACAACCAGGATGCCTCGCGGGCGTGGAAAGTGGGGATCGTAAGAGATTTCAACGATTGATGGAAAATGTAAGGGATTTATTTTTGACGCGAGAAATTATTAACAAATAGGAAACAATTAACAAATATACACTTTTCTCGAGACTAATACTTCGGTTTACTACTTCCGATAGAGTTTTTCTTCCTGGTAAAATTTTGTTTTAGAGTAAAAGTTAGTTTTTCTCCCTCCATTCCAGGGAGCAAAACATGATCTTTCATTTGAAACGAGTAATATCGTTTTGGGAAAATTAAGAAGTCAGAAATATATAATATATAGTTATATATTTCTGAAAATTAAGAAGTCAGAAATATAATATATACTATTATTATCTGACTTCTTAATTTTGTGATGTTGCGACCTTATTTTTCTTCCGTTTTTATATATCCAGTATAATCTCTAAAATATTTATTTTTGACCCGTGAAGGGATTTAATCTCTAGATGAATAAATATATAATATTGGAGGATTTGATCAAATGAAATAGGAATTTCCGAGCGATTGGAAATACTGGTGTGAAAAGCAAGGTTATGTCATTTGAGTAACGCGTTTTATGGACCGGGTGGGTCTTGTTTCATGACGTTTTCATTGCGACGATGACTCAGGGTGGGTGATATTTGTTAATCGAATTAGGTTTATTGATTTCGTTCACATTTACGGAATGCGATGATGAAGTTACTTCTCAGGGGTATAATGTTATAGAACTGTCATATGAATTAAAACTAATATCTATAATAACAGTAGTAAGTTGGTATAGCTTATGGTTGAAAGTTATCCAGATCTAAAGTCGTATATTGACATTCAACTTTTTTTTAATAAAAAGATTCCTCCCCAGAGAGAACAATTTTGGTAACAAAATTATGTTAATTATTACCGTCCAGGAATAATAACCATTGCCATTCGGGTACAATGACTAAAACCATTCAGGAAAAGTAAATAATTAGAAAATGAATTGCAATTTCTTTTCAACGACTATAGTTAAATTAATTTTAAATTTAATTAATAGTTAATTGTTTAATGATAATAATTATTCATCGAATACTTATCGATACTACATACAACAATAATTTCGAAAATCTCTCGTCTGAAAAGTTTCTACTTCCATTTTTTTGCCAGGTCTAACTCACTTTATTTGAAATAAACTTCTCGCTAGTGTGACTCAAATTTGCTGCGAAATTGCTCATAACTCATTTGCTCGTTTTGCCACAATTTCACAAGAAAAGTCGCTCCCGCGGCACACTTGCCACTTACATAACACCGATCCAGTTCTCGGCGCGCTTTTCGCGCGTCGAGACGGACCCGACGATGTCAAGTTCGCGGCTACGCGGTGGCTGCCAAAATGCGCCCATTATTCGGCCGAAACGCGTGCAACTTGGCCGGCCCGTTACCCCGTTCTTATTCGCGCCCGACGCATCACTTCCTCCGGAAGGATATTACGGTCATTACGGGCGCCCGTCGCGCATTACATATGCCAACGCGTATTTATATCTATGACGGTTCAAACGAGTCGAGGTGTCGCCTATTCGGCGGACGAATCGGGATGGCCGCCTCGAGGACGTGGACGGAGTTCGATGATGCGCCGAGATAACACACCGGGGCATTGTGCGCCTTCGGAATTCTCGCCGGGTTTTTTCTTTTCGATGTTGGCAGGTGTTTATTTTGGCACGAATGCGTTTGGAAAACAAAAATGAAAAATACTTTTATCTTATAGTAAAATACAATATAGAAATTACGTGAACGAGATATTTGTTGGTTAGGTTTAGACAGTATTGGGATCTAATTTTCATAAAAATCAGATCGTAAAATATTTCGTTAAGATAGTTTTTTTAATCAGGTCAAGTGTGGAGATACAATTTGAGAAATGTCATCAAATTTAATGTAAAACCTGGAAGATGATGTCGGAAATTAAAATTAATGTACAAGTAGTGGAATTTTTCAATATTTGTTTATTGTTTGTATTAGAAGAAGTGGTGATATTTCATGTGTTTTTAAATTAAAACATTTAAAAGAAGTTAAAAGAGGGTAAAGAGTTGTTTCAGCTACAATGTAAATTATTTTGGGAGTTTACTCCATTTTAAAGTTGTTTTATCTCTTTTTGGATTAGATACAGCTCTTTTATAAAGATGTATCAATTTTTACTAAAAAAAAAAAAAAAAAAAATAGTTTAATCTACTTCATACAACTTCAATTTCTCTGTCTAATTAGAAAAATGACTTTTCAAAAGGATAATTCTCTATTTAAATATTGCAGATCATCATTATCTAAAAATGGTTATTTTATACATTGCATACCAGCTAATTTATAACAAATGGTATATTCTCAGACATGTAGGCAGGAAAATTGTACAACATCTATCACAGTCATGAACATCTATTAAAGACATTGTTTATTAATTTCCCTGATAAATATTACTCTATAATTTATGAATAATTGATGCTTAATTCTACTGCAATTCAGATTAATATTACAAATAAATATTCTTCATACATTAAGATGATACACTAACCATACCTTAAGGAGACACCTAACAGAAAATTATTTCATCTATCATACGAAATGCCACTATTTCATACACTTAAACTAGTCCAAGTTGAAAATCGCAGCAGTGAATCTTCTTGATCCGATTTCTTGTCAAATCACATTTTAATCCGCCGTTTTTCATCGCGCGCAAAAATGCAACAAGTTGTAGTCGTAAATCGGCGTAATGCCTCTTTGATAGCAAAGTGGGTGGCGATGCATAAATAGCGAAGCAACTTCACTTGATACAAAGCGGGGAAGAAAGTAGCCACATAAATCAGTCGAAGCAAAGCAGTCGGCTCGTTACAGAAATTGAGATATTAGGCATTGGTTGTCGTTGGAATTGGTGCACCGATGTCTCGCTATTTGGGTCACTCGCGTTCGCAATCTTCAAAGTCTTTGAAATCGCGTTTACTGTTGACGTCGAAACGCCCGTTGCACAATTAGTCGGGCCAAAGTAAATAGTCGACTTGTCTCGTCTTTCTCTTCTTACAAATCGTCCGCAACTACTAATGGACTTCGGTTTCACTTCTTTTCTCTCTGAAACCTGGAAAATATATCTTCTCAAATGAACTCTGTTGCAACTATTATTCTTTACATCCAAAAAAGATAAGCATATTTTGAACTGTAAAGAATCAAATATTTGCGAAGGACAAAAATTAATGAACAATTATTTTTGCACAAAAAATTACTGAACAAAATATCCAATTTCCCGCCATATTTTATTTTTGTAAAATAATTAAAAAAGATAAAAATACTTAGCTACTTGAATAAAATATAGAAATAATTTTTCGCAGCGAATCATCTATTAATTTTTTTTTCAAAATCGGAATTCGAGTTCAAATCAATCAATCGCGACATAAATGTAATGTCCCTTGAATGGAAGCAGAACGGCAGAAATCAGATAAGACGCGTGTCGCAATTTTGTGCAGAAGAAGCGATGAAAAATTGCCGGGACTTCAGCGTGGCTGTAAGAAGTGAGTTATGCGTCGCGGAAGTGGGTTTCTGGGGGCGCTTCCGGCGCGGTTACATCGACCGCGTGTAACGCTGCCGTTCGATTAAGTAACCAAAGTATTTATAAGTCAATTAAACGCGCGCCGGCACAATGGCTCGCATTTAGAGCTGCGCGCAACTAAGAGCAAGGTTTGTCCGTATCTTGATAAATGGTCATACTTGTGCGTTAGATGCGGCCTTGCATAATGTGTAATCGACACTTATTGCTACGGCTGAAATTTGCTCCAAATTCCATTGCCATGACTATTAATTCGTGAGATTGAGCAATTCGAACTTATCAATGATTGTCCCGCATTTGCAAGTTGATGGCGTTATGTCATGGGTGCGTTCGTTTGACTTGGGCCGACATTGTGTCATCATTGACTACTGTATATAGGTCTTTACAGTCTGGGAAGATGCAACGAAACATTGTTAAACAATTGGAGTTAAGTTCGGACAGTTTTAAGCTGCGGGAAGTTCAGTTGACAAACACTTCCATTGGAAATCAGTGGTAAACATATGATTTCCATTGATTCATTTTAATTTTTAAATTAATTATTTGTCTGGAAATTACCACGGTTTTTGAGGAAAATCCAATTAAGTTCTGTTGCGATTTCGAGAAATTCGCGTTTAAAGATTTACAAATAAAAGTTTTTTTTCTTTAGAAAAGTGTAGATAAGTGAATTGAAAAAATATCTTTATTTGGCTACGTTCAAATAGCGCAAAATAGCATAATTTATATAGAAAAATACTTCATTCTTCGTAGTTGATCTCATAAAAATCTAATAAAATTAAATGTGACTTAAGTACACTGAAAGAAACAGACCAGTAAAAATTAATGTTTAAATAGTGACGCTGGGATACTAAAGACGATGAAAGAATTATATTATATTAAAGAATTAAATTTTACTGTTGTTTACCATATAAATTAATCTCCTCATCTATACTCGTACTTTACTCTCAGTTTTTACAAAAATGAAAAGAAATCAAAATCAACCCGCTCCAATCTACCGTCTGGTCCCGCGAGTGGTGATTTGTCCCAAGAGTCTATTTTCAATAAAACCTCCCTGCCCGTTGATATTTTTCCGCCGACTTTTCCCGGAACCGGGTCAATTAATCGCCTCGAGTGACACAAATGGCACGATTGCCTTCTTTTCCTCCAATTACCGCGGGTTTCCGAATAGCCGTGTCTATTCACGGGAGCGCGGATGCGAATTTGCGTGTCAGCCTTAAAGACTTGCAGATGCGCGGCTCGT
Source organism: Ceratoteleas bidentatus (assembly GCA_022817645.1). Lineage (NCBI taxonomy): Eukaryota > Metazoa > Arthropoda > Insecta > Hymenoptera > Scelionidae > Ceratoteleas > Ceratoteleas bidentatus. Next base: position 6,150 of record JABFPB010006828.1, on the reverse strand, counting down.
TGTTCTAATTGAAAGCAGACGTAACGATATCTTGTCAATTTCGTCGGGTCGTTGCTCCGCAGCTTTTAACTCGCGCGCGATGTTCGCGCATCACGCTCCCATCCATTACACTTTATCGCTACTGAATAAAAGATGAATGAATTCATTATTGCACTTTGTTCGCGCCCGCGCGCCTTCATTGATACAAATTTCTGATAAACGCGCCGCGACTCATTTGTCCGCCGCTTATTAATCGTTCGTCCGAGCGCGATATTTTCACGTCGTTCCTATTTTTAGAATCCACATTTTCGTAGCGAATCATCATCTATCGTGGATCTGGAATCAAAATTGTTTAGAATCATGAAAATTTGAAGTGAGCTATTTAAGGAGGTTACGGCACGATCTGTTTTATGATGAGTTTTGCAGTTATGATATATGTTTCTAAGAAACATTTTTTAAACGGAGAGCCCAAATACAACTAAACCCACACATGGAATGTCATATATTTTATTTTATATTTTTGTTTAAATCAGTCTCGTTACACAGGAGTTTATGTTGGAGCCTTTTTAAGGTGAATTTGCTTATTTGGATTGGATGTAATGACAAAACCTACTTTGTCATGTTTAGACACATTTATCACAATAAATTTGCATTTCGCTGATAAATGAAGTTTGATCTTAATTTCAAGATATGCTTGAGTTGTATGGAAACCGATTTCCTTTTCATAAAAAGGTACAATCTTTATAATTTGAAAGAAATTCCATAAACTAAATATAAGTATTATCTGTTTACAAATAGTCAACAGTTCAAACATTATTTTCGTATTATTTTTATATCAGCAAACCTTGCAATAGGAAATAAAATATGTATTTCTCATATTGTTCTTACACTGTAATAATGGTTGCGTGAAATTACACAACATGATGTGTAATCTGGTTGCACGCAACATGTTGTGGAATGTTACACTTCGATGTGTAATTTTACACACTGAAGTGTAATCAAACTGTTGGTTGACAGCTTGTCAAACTTAACCTTGAATCTTAAGGAAGTGTTCCTTTGCAATTTGAGTAAACTGTTTGTATAACGACTGGATTCTATCCAATAACAATGCTAAACCCTCGCTCGTCTGTCAAAAGCAAAACAATGAAAGTAGGATTACGCTTGCTAATTTCGCACAATACTACACAATTTACAAGTGTAATGTTAAAATAAATATGTGATTTTACATATGGAGAGTTCAAAATACACAACGTATAGTGTATTTTTACACCCATTTTTTACAGTGTAGATCAACGCTAATTATCACATTTATTTACTCATTAAAAAAATTCGAACTTAATTTAAAAAATTAGTCTGATTTGTGAAACCTTTCAAGTATATTCTACATCGATGTATCAAATTCATGTGCAAATATATCGACACTCCAAAAGAATAACATCGTAACTATATGTCACTTTTATACTTTGTAACCTATGACACGTTTTCAGACTTTTCTAAAATATTCATTGGTGTTTTACTTTTTTTATTTATTGGTTTTCCTTCAAAACGTATAAATTTGTGTAAAATTCAGTTTAAAAAACAGTAAAAATTAAAACTTGATAGACAATTTGTTATGAACTTTTCTCAAGTGTCAAAAATTATCTTAGGTTAGAAAGTAAAAAAATTGATCTTTGAGTTAAGATGTTAATCTTTTGAGATGTCGATATTCCGAGTCAAAATTGCACATTTTCCAAGGCATCCTTCTTAAGATGATCCATTCGGACATTTGGCTGGAGTCGTTTTCACTTGATTTGGCTCGGGCAAAGGTTACGCCGGTTCAGGTGCTTTTAATGTCGAGATTGAGTCTATTAATAGCAGTCGTTAGAACGGGTTGAGCAAATGGCATTTCGCGCGAACGTCTTCTGCGGTGACATCCCACTGGAGACATAGTTTTGGTCGGGTTCGTGTGACGGATGTTGGCTGGGATCTAACAAGGTGTAGACCGTTAATCATAAGCGAACGGCTTTTGCGCGGGTGGAAGAATGAAATCGCGGTTTAGTGGAGCGTAATTTTAGTTCAAGACCAGCATCGCGAAGACGGAATTTTTTTTAATACAAAGTTGAGATTGTCACGGAAGACGCTTAAACGGATATTCTGTCCGTTTATAGTATAGACGGACAGAACTAAATTAATAAAGATTAGAGCAAATTCCACAATTAGTTTTATCATAACTTGTGATCCTGAGGAACTGCTCGCGGAAACGTGCACGCCTGAGATGGCAATCAGACGGGCAATGAGTGGTTCGGTTAGGTATACTAGAATTTACCATTTAATCCGACAATTTGGCCATTCTGTTCGCGAATTAGCGAAGATTGAAGCGAATTGTGAAATGATTTGTGCCTTAATGTGGTATTATCTTAAATGGCGTTTAGGAAGACGGTTGGCTTGAATGGATCTGTTTATTTGCTCTGAGTAGCTGAGAAGTGGGAATCTGAAAGAATGAGTAGCTAGAAAGACGTGAATGAAGTCCTGTGGTTTCATTAAGTTAGTCCAATCGATAGATTAGTCGAATAGCATTTGATGACGAGTTACCATACATGAAAAAACATCTGTGCAAGCTACGATAAGTGTTTACATACGGAATTCCCGTCCAGAAATTCCTTAAATTTCTATACATATATTTCTCTTTTTAGAATGTCTTTTTCTGTAATCTTCATCTTTCTTTTTTCCTAGATTATAAAAAGTAAACACAAAAATGTATATTAAAAATCAAGAATTTGTTTACTCTTAAACACTTCTCGATCTCGAAGCAGTATCATTCCTGGCATCGAAGGCAGATTCTCTTTCTTGCAAACAACGTTGAAACTCGATGAGTCAACCTTACACAACATTGTTCAACAGTATGATATAGATTTCATTGAGTATCCGTGATAAATTATATTTCGTTTGAACAATTCTTTCGAAATTCTTTTGTAATGTCAAACTGCATTTCTGCTTCCCGAAATAACCCTCTCCGAAACCCCATAAATGTTCGATCTGTCAAAACTCATCGGCCGAGCCGATCGCCCGAAGTCAGGCCATATTTCAGTCACTGACTTCGAGTGGAGGTTCCACGTACGCTTGTGCAACGGCCTAACATTAGGCACCGATGGCCGTTGCCAAAAATTATAAATACCGGAATTCGCGCGAGTTCGCGGGCGGCCCGCGAAATGGGGCAAGGATTGTTGCGGCGTTTTCGTGTCCGCGCTTTAATGTCGCCTCACGGACGGCCCGCTCTGGCGATAATTGCATCGCGCTCTGCTGATAATGAACGCTTGTTACCGGAGACACTGACGAAAATGGTAGGAACCGAGTGTCAAGGAGAAAAACGTTCCGGGATGCCATAATAAAATTTCCTCGAATTAACTTAAGAACATTATTTTAGCAATTAACTGATGGTAAATAAATGAAAAGAAGTTTTTTCAAACTGAGATTTTATCTAATCACTATCAGTGTAAGGAAAGTGATATTTTTTTAATGCAGTTTTTTTTTTTAATAAAAAGAAAACTTCGAATCCTTCACTATGAGGTAGTGTAATCAAATGTTTTAATTCGAAATTATAAATTATGTGTTTTTTACATTTTTTATGGATTGAAAAATACTGTCACGATTTAAAATTATTTGCAAAAATGAAGTTTCGTTTTTATTTTCACTCACATATTTTTCTTATCCAATTTTGTTTCGATTTATGTCAAATTTATTAAAATGGATTTTCGATTAATTTCTTTAAATAAAAGTTACATGTCTTTGAGTACCAAAAGAATTGAAAAATATACAAAAATTGGCCTATTTTATCAGTCAATAAATTATAACTCCAACACAGAGTGCAAAGTTCAAAATCTGTCTTAAGAAATGCTTATTATACATCAAGGTAGGCCTCTATCATATTTAAAGTAAATCTGAAATAAAATTGGGTTAAACAAATAGTGCCAAAGTTACCGCATTTTCGACCTTTTTTACTAAAAAAGAAGGTAGTAAAATTTTTTTTCGGGGCTACGGTTAATTAACTTAATATTTACTTTTATTTATATTCACAAAATACTGAAATATTTTCTGATGAAAATTATTAACATAAAATGTATTGATCAGCGCTTCCTTTTAAAGTAAAAAAATAGGTTTTTTTTAAATGATTGAAAATGCATTTTTTACCCGGGAATTACTACCTTCTACGGTAAAGTTTGAAAATAAAATTCGTTGTTCAAAATTGTCGATGGTTTCTGATTGGAATTCCAGTATGTTTAGTAAACAATGCCGTTCATGATGTTACACTATGCTTTTTGAATCGAACTGGCGATATTGTGGCGTAAACACGGTAATTCTTCATCGGAACGGTGGGTGTTTGCATTGCGATGACAGATCGTCGGCAAATCGCGAGTGAGGCCTCGTTCAACGAGATTTGTTGCGCACGATTCCGCACTTGCGGATTCCGGCCAGGTTACGGGAAGGTTCTTGGAAACGGTGGAAACATCTGTATGTCATCGGGGACGGACCTTATGCGATCATATTTTTCATGCAATGATAGGCTGTGAAAAATTATAGTGTGAAATTAGAGGGAATTCGCAGAACGTGAGCAATTTTTTACACGGTTTCCCAATCAGAATTGTAAATTTCGAGAAGGGTTATGTAAAGGGAAGTGGGAAGGTTACGGCGAATCTCAATTTTGTATTCACCTTATCCAATCGCATTATTTTCAGAGCCATATTTATGTCTGAACTTTTGGTCCCAACAAAAATAACTAACTTTATTTAACTTCAAACAAAACTACAGACGCGTTACAACAAGTCATTATCTTCTAAAGATACTCTGATTTGAAATTGAGTTATACTAATTATAGTCTCATTCTGCTAGAAATAAACGGAATTACTATTACAACGACCAGCCTTAATTCTAACAATAACCCCATTTCCCGTCGAAATTTCCGGTCATAAAAAATCCACTTTGCAAACACGATACAATCTCGATCCAGACTTTCTTTTGCAGCCACGAGAAATTGATTAGTCCTAAATGAAAGACGATTGATAAACTTGTTACATAAGCTCGCGCGTGCGAGCTCGCGCGCGAACGAATTTGTGTCACACAATAATAAAAACGCGCGCGGAATTTAAATTAATAGAACATTTTCTCTCAAAGGGGCACATTTAATGTGTGCAATCAGCAGCGCCCAGCGTCTTTTAGGTCACTCGCGACGTTCCCGTTTGTCTCGCGAACACTTCATCTGCGTGTCTCGCGGCAATTACGAAAATCATTTTTTATAAATCAATCGGCGATTCCACGAAGTCGCCGTCATTCTCGCTGCGCGATTTCCGTCAAGGTCCCATCGTTTTTCCGATTCGCCGCGGAACAATGCTCGCGCGCTTTTCCGCGCCTAAAAATACCGCGCATTCCTCCGCGAAACCATTAAACGCGGTTTAATTGCGCCCTAAACGTGTTTGAGCTTAACGATTGTCAGCGGCCTGGCCAGACGCGCCTTTTCCTCCCCCGAAGCGATTCTTTTTCGGGCATCTGCCAACCTGTCTGCTGGGATGTCGGGCGCGCCTTGGTGTCGTTTATTCCGCGGCAATCGGGGCAATGTGGTCGCGTTTCACTATTGCCGGTATTTGGGCTGGGAAGAAAAGACTGAATGTAGTTTGGATAGAGTAAACGGGAAAGTGTAAAATTACTCCAGATGGAGTGTAGTCTGGTGTTACACTATATGCGTTGGAAGTTTACAGATAAAATGTAATTACCGAGGAAAAATTAAATATGAAAGCTTTTGCTGAGTATTTGGTGAAGGTTAAAAGTATTTCGTACAAATACCGATTTTTTCAGCCCAAACGGTTTTTATTGTAGTCATCACTAGAATTTTAATACTTTTTACCACATTCTGATAAAAAACATTTTAAGGATTTAAACATATTGCAACGGATGCGACCATTTGGATGGAATTTAATTTTTTTACTTTCAACACGCTTAGATCGATTTGATCAGAATAGGACCCTTTTGCATGGAAGCAAAACTCTTCTTAACTATTTCAAATTTAATTTTACTTAGGGCTAAAAAGAAGGAACATTCTTAAAAGTTTCATTCATACACGGAAAAAAAAGATCTGAACAATTTTACCAAACTTTTCGGCAAACCGAGGATATAACGACAGCGTTCAGCTTTTTTACCAAA
>JABFPB010006827.1:0-10328 GCA_022817645.1 Ceratoteleas bidentatus | reverse complement strand
TTCATTTTGTACAATAAACAGGAAAAGTCAAGTTCTGTCTTATTGTGTCTGGTTTGGGAACTCGTAAGTTCCAACAGGTTATGGGCCCAGTCACCAAACAGAACTGAACTGAAAGTTGTAACCAGAATGGCGCACGACACTACGAGGATGAACGTGCCGTTGTTGAACGGTGGCAATTTTGTCTTCTGGAAGACCAAACTGAAGGCAATTCTGGTCCGCGATGAACTGTGGGATGTTGTCAAGCAAGAGAAACCTGCAAATGCCAATGCGGACTGGGAGAAGAAGAATAACAAGGCCATGGCGTACATCACGTTGAGTGTAGAGGATTGCCAACTGATTCACTTTGCGCATTTCGACGTGGCGCACGAGGCGTGGACCGCGCTGACGAAGAAGTACGAGCGATCTACCTTCGGCAGCAGGTTGTACCTACGTCGAAAATTGTACGGCATCCACTACACTGGAGGACCAATGAGCGAGCATATCGACGCGATTATGAACGTGGTGGGTTTGTTGCGTGGATCCGGGAAGCCTCTCGAAAATGAAGAGGTTGTTGCCGTGCTGCTGGTGAGTTTACCAGAGTCGTACTCGGGGTTGGTCACTGCGCTCGAGGGCCGTGACGAAGCGGATCTCACCGTGGAGTACGTCACTGGGAAGATGCTGGACGAGTACCAGAGAAGAAACGAGGCCAGGGACGCAACGGGCAACGGGAAATCAGACGTGGCGCTGAAGTCTATAGCTCCGAACAGGGGTCACCATAATCCTGGATTCAAAGGCAGTTTCAAGAAAGGAGATGCGCAGAAATCGAACGAGAGAAAGCCAAAAGAAACGCGGGAGTGCTACTACTGCCATAAACCAGGACATCTGAGAGCGGATTGCAGATGGTTTAAGATGGTTGCGGCCAAGGAGCATCCAGGGGAGCAGAAAACAGGATCAGATTCGGCCAAGTCGATCGTCGAGGTTAAGTCGAACAACGGCGGATTCGTGGCGTTCAAGGCTAGAGACGCGAAGAATGCAGAATACCACGTTGGCTGGTGCGTGGACTCAGGAGCCACCAGTCATATGACCAACGACATAAGCTTCTTCTCAAGTTTGCGCGAGATCAGAAGCTCGGTTGAGATCGCAGATGGTTCAGTCCTCAAGGTCACCGGGATTGGACACGGAAACATACATTGTGTAGTGCCGAGTGGAGTTCAAGAAGTACGACTTCAAGATGTGCTCTACGTGCCGCAGCTGGATGACAGCCTGGTGTCTGTCAAGCGAATTCTTGAAAAGGGATTCAAAATAATTTTTGCCGACGACAAGTGCCGTGTCTATCGAGATCAGCAAATCATTGTGGAGGCGGAAATCTGCGGCAGCTTATTCAGGGTCAAGACGGCTGAAGTGGCGGAGAAGGTGTACACAGCCAGGGAGCAGGCGTGTATTCATCAGTGGCACAGAAGAATGGGTCACCGAGACGAAAAGGCGATCAAGAGACTTGTCAGCGGAGAATTGGCGACCGGGATACGAGTTTCGTCGTGTTCCCACGAGATGACTTGCGAGTGCTGCATAAAGGGAAAGCTGTCGGAGTCGAAGTTTTCTGCAAACCATCGACGAGAAGAGAAGCCCATGAGACTCATCCACTCCGACTTATGCGGGCCGATGCAGACAGCGACACCTACTGGGAACAGGTACTTCCTGACGCTAATCGATGATCATTCCAGGTTTACTGTGGTCAAGCTGGTTAAATCCAAGGACCAGGTTGCTGGTGAGATAAAGGACTACATTGCAGCAATGAACTCGCGCTTCGGGCGAAATCCGGTGGCCATGCGCACGGACAACGGGCGAGAGTACATCTCCAAGGACCTGGAGCAGTTTCTTCAGAAGAGCGGTATTGAGCATCAATATACTGTCGTCTACACACCACAACAAAACGGTGTGGCTGAGCGGCGGAACAGGCACCTGGTGGAATCAGCAAAATGCATGCTGCTGGATGCTGGACTAGACAACCGTTTCTGGGGAGAAGCAGTTTTGACCGCCGCGTTCCTGCAAAATCGAATGGTGAGCAGGAGCGTGAACAAAACACCATTCGAGCTCTTCACTGGCGAGAAACCGGAGTTGGGTCAAGTGAGAATATTTGGTTCAAAGGTTTATTCCTTGGTTCCGAAACAAAAGCGCCAGAAATGGGATGATAAGGCTCGAGAAGGGGTCCTCGTGGGATACAGCGGTGAAGGCTATCGAGTCCTGGATCCTGAGACAAACAAGGTGTGGATCAGCAGATCGGTGCGAATTATAGAAGACGCCGCACAGAAGACTTCTACTCTGAAGCCTGCATCAACCCAAATGATGCTCGAGATTCCGCTGGGTCAAGATAAGTCTACGGCTGCGAACCAGGAACGTGGTCCAGATGGCGTAGCTGTGGCTGTGGTTTTGGCTGAGGGCGCTGAAGGTGCAGAGCTGATAGCAGTTAGGGAAGGTGCTGAACAAGGCGAAGACGAAGGCGTTCCAGCAGTCCGAGAATTAGGAGATGCAGATGATAATTTGGCTGAAAACTATGGAACTCCTCCATGCACGCCTGAAGTGAGAAGAGTATCTTCCAGGGCGAATAAGAATGTACCACCAGCTCGTTACGGCTATAAAGTCACTAGCACGTCTGTCAGGGAACCTGAATCCTGGACGGAAATGACCAAGCTGCCTGTTCGGGAACAGAAGTTGTGGATGGCTGCTGCAGAAGCTGAAATGCAGTCACTGGCCGAACACCAGGTATGGGAGCTGACTGCCTTGCCGGGGGACAAGCGCGCAATAGCCTGCAAATGGGTCTTCAAGGGTAAGATAGACGGCAACGGGAAACTTCATACGTACAAAGCGCGCCTTGTGGCGCGAGGTTTTTCTCAACGGTACGGGGAGGATTACGATGAAACGTTCGCTCCAGTGGTCCGTCACGAGACAGTACGAACGTTGTTGGCAGTAGCGGCTCAGAAAGGACTCCATGTGCACCATCTAGATGTGAAGAGTGCTTACCTAAACGGGGAACTGAAGGAAGAACTCTACATGGAGCAGCCACAGGGTTTCGTGACGCAAGGGAGTGAAGATAAAGTCCTGAAGCTGAAGAAGAGTATTTACGGTTTAAAACAATCAGCACGAGTTTGGAATGAAACAGCGACAGAAGCACTCAGAGCGTTGCGGTTCAAGCCTGGAACAGCGGATCCATGTTTGTTTACGAAGATGGAGCCGAGTCAAGACTCCACGTACATACTCTTGTACGTGGATGATTTACTAGTGGCGGGAAAGACTGCTGCGGTGTGCCAGGAAGTGGGAAGACATCTGCAACAATTCTTCCAAATGAAAGACATGGGGCCTGTCAGTCATTATCTGGGCATTCAGATCGAACGTCATTCGGATGGGTCATTCCTTTTGAATCAAGGTGCGAAGATTTCGAAACTTCTGGAAGCTTGCGGCCTGACAGAATCCAGACCAGCAGCAACTCCGATGGAACTTGGTTACCTGGCTGGATCCTCGGACGAGGACCGCGATTTTGAAGATAAGGCGCAGTACCGGAAGGTAATGGGATCACTATTGTACATAGCAACCGTCTCTCGACCGGATATAGCAGCATCTGTTGGATTGCTGTGTCGTCGTGTGGAGAAGCCAACCATCTACGACTGGAAAGCAGTGCAGAGAGTGATGCGGTTCCTGGCTACAACGGTAGGGACGAAGTTGAAGCTGTCGTCAGGCGGGGATGCTGAACTACGATGCTACGTAGACGCGGATTGGGCCAATGACAAGTCTGACCGGAAATCGACGAGCGGCTACGTTTTTCTCCTTGGCGATGCGGTGATTGCGTGGTCAAGCAGAAAACAATCAGCTGTTGCCATGTCATCTACGGAAGCCGAGTACTTAGCGGCGTCTTTTGCCAGTAAAGAGTTATTGTGGCTGCAACAGCTTTTGACAGATCTACTTGGAACCATTAAGAAACCGACAACTGTATTTGAAGACAACCAGGGGTGTATTCATCTTATTAACAATGATAAGTGCGGAACACGGACCAAACACATTGACATCAGTCATCATCAGATCCGAGACTTGCAGAGGAAGGGGGTTCTGGAGGTGGTCTACTGTCCTTCTGAGAAGATGCTAGCGGATGCGATGACGAAGCCATTAGTCAAGGAGAAGTTGCAGAGCTTCTCTAAACGCCTGGGACTATTCTGATTCCAAACATGCATCAGCGAGAAGGGGTGTTGGAAAGCGCTTATTCATGTTTGGAATTATTCTAAATTTCGAACGGTTGACCTTCTTTGTTCTTCGTCATTCGTTCGTCATTCGTTTGTGTATCGTCATCCCGTTGACAACTGTCACGCGCCGGGGTTATAGTCTTGTATTCATTTTGTACAATAAACAGGAAAAGTCAAGTTCTGTCTTATTGTGTCTGGTTTGGGAACTCGTAAGTTCCAACAGTTTTCAATTTTCACACACGTGTCAACTGTACGTAAATGCGATGACGAATCAGGGAAACGAGATAGTAATGGAAGTTGTGGATGTATTTGAAACGCCATTCACTATATTGAGAGAGATAGTTAATGAGTTTGAGCATTTATTGGACAACATTCTTGAAAGGTATCATCGCGAGGATCATGATTTAAAGATGTTTTTGAATAAAGCGGGATCATCCATCATACGAGATCTCAATTTCTTTTTAAATGCATACCTCATGTTAGCTGAGAATAAACACGAGACGGTCGTTGTTATGATACTCATGAGTGGGCAATGTACATTAAGATCGATTATATCTCATCTCCTCTCAAATCCACAAAAGTTGGATTTTGTACTGACATCAACTTACAAGAGAAATTCCGATGGTAAATATGTTGAGACATTAACTGGGGAGAAGATACCAAGAGTGTGTGAGCGAAACGGATACGTTTTGGTATCAAAAGGATACGTTTACGGATACGTTTTGGTCGTAAGTTTCTTAAAAATTGAAACGAATCAGTTGCCACATTGAAAGGATCTTAACGCGTGTGGATCGTCCTTCACGAATATCAAAGAGTAACCGAGGAAAAGACTCAATTTCGCAGGAAAGGACAGAGAAACGAGGAGAGGGAAGGAACGAAAAGGGTCGATCGACAACTTTTATAAAAACTGACTAGTGATCACTAATGCCAAGTTTTCACATTCACAGTTTATACAGATATTTACATCATTAGTTATACGAATTTGTCATACTTTCAAAAACCCTATTTCAAACGTGTGCATGTAATAATTTCATTCAACACATCCAACATTTACCAAAAAATGTAACAATATATATACTCGGCACTCGGCCCTATATACATATGTATATGTGCGCGAACCTGTGTTTAGTCACAAGTGCGCGCGCATATACACCTATATACCAAACAGCGAACCCCCCGAAAAACGGCGACCCGAATTAAGGCGATTCGCCCTTTAGGCGACTCGGCGCTCGGCCGCATATACATATATCTATATATTGAACAATACAAAATTGTGCAATAAGTAGCCTCACTACAAGATTACTAACGGCCGACGCAACATATGAAAAATACTCGTAAAACTTTGCCGGATCGCCGCCTACGTTATATAGTTTACGCGAAACGTCTGTCTACGATGAGGAACAGCTTTCCTTCCTTAAATTTCGTAATTGGACCGGACTTGAGAACTGGCTTGGGTTTTGAGCAAAATTGATGGGGTAGGTGTGTTTGGGTGGAAAAATGCTTTGGTTTGAGTACCCACAAGGCTGGGTTTGGAGGAGGTCGAAAAAGGGTCGTTTTTGAGGGATTTTTGAAAATTTTGGACTTTTGGCCAAACCGTTGTGTTTGGAATGAAAAATCCTTTCGTTTGAGTACCAACTCGGCAGGGTTCTGAAGAGTCGGTACCATTTTCAAAAAAGCCCAAAAAAGGTCACTTTTTCAAAATTGGTCCAAACATAGTCATGTTGGTACTCAAATTAACGGAAATTTAGCTCCTAAACCTGATGACGTGGTCAGATTTCGTCCAAAGTCGCCAGGTTTCGAAAAAGAGCCATTTTTGAGTAATTTTAAAAAATGTCGGACTTCTGATCTACACCCTTATGTTTGGAGTGAAAAACGCTTTCATTTGAGTACCAACTCGGCAGGGTTCTGAAGAGTCGGTACCATTTTCAAAAAAGCCCAAAAAAGGTAACTTTCTCAAATTTGCTCCAAACATAGTCATGTTGGTACTCAAATTAACGGAAATCTAGCTCCTAAACCCAATGGCGTGGTCAGATTTCGTCCAAAGTCGCCAGGTTTCGAGTAACGAGTAAAAACGTGCTCCTCGACCCTCAAGTCCGGTCTCCCGTTAGTCAGCTCTGGTCGAAGGCCGTGTCAGTTCATTCGTTGGAACTCGTATAAAAAACGCACGTCCCATTGGCGTGGACTACAAACTGTCGTATAAAAGAGTGGGGGGAGGGGGCTGGGGGGGAGAGAGAAAAGTGTTTCCGAGCGGTTCAGCGTCGACTCGTCGTGTCCCTTATTCCCTTGGTTCGCTCGTCATCACAGTTACCTTTATTAGCACTTATGCCTTCGTTTCCGCGAGGGAACCCAACGTCCAACGAGATTCTGGGAATTTCGAACCAAATGGGGTCGAAATCGGGGGAAACGAAACGCCTCGCGGTGGAAAGTCGAAATGCGTGGAAGGTCAGTGCTGACCAATGAAATGCTAAAGCGATAAAGTGGGGGGAGGGGGGCTGACTGTACGCAGTGGCGCCCCGGACGGAAACCACCGAGAGCGCGCTGGTGCTCCGGAAGCAACGCCCCTGGACCCGAGGCTTAGCGACGCGACGCTAGGTGGCGCTCGGCGCAGTGGCGGCGCTAGTTCTGCTTCTGCCTGAGGGTCGCGCGGGTCGTGTGGTTGGTCGAGTTGGTGGAGGACGCGGTCGGCGAATCCGAGACGTCCTCGCTGCTGTCGCTCCGTATGTCGCCCTCCATCTGATTGGTCGAAGGAAATTGAGTTAAAATTTTCGTATTGTTGGTTTTTGAGTGGGTTTGAAAAAGCGGTGTGTGAATTTTCAGTCAAAGTTACCGTAATTTCAGTAAATTCCCGCAATCTCAGTAAATTACCGCAATTTCTGTAAATTACGGTATTTTCAGTAATTGAGTGTAATTTCAGTAAATTAGAGTAATTTCAGTAAATTACCCCAATATCAGTAAATTACGGTAATTTCATCAAATTACCCGAACTTCAGTAAATTGCTGCAGTACTTTCAACAAATTACCGCAATCTCAGTAAATTTCCGCAATTTCAGTAAGTTACCGCAATCTCAGTAAATTACGGTAATTTCAATAATTAAGCGTAATTTCAGTAAATTACACCAATGTTAGTAAATTAACGTAATTTCATTAAATTATACGAACTTCTGTAAATTGCCGCAGTAATTTCAGTGAATTACCGCAATTTCAGTAAATTACCCCAATATCAGTAAATTACCGTAATTTCACCAAATGCCCCGAACTTCAGTAAATTGCCGCAGTAATTTCAGTAAATTACCGCAATTTTTGTAAATGACCGCAATGTCAGTAAATTACCGCAATGTCAGTAAATTACGACAATTTCAGTAATTTAGCGTAATTTCAGTAAATTAGAGTAATGTCAGTACATTACCGTACTTTCAGTAAATTACCCCACTGTCAGTAAATTACGGTAATTTCAGTAATTTAGCGTAATTTCTATAAATTACAGTAATTTCAGCAAATTACGAAAATTTTATCAAATTACACGAACTTCAGTAAATTACCGCAGTAATTTCAGTATATTGCTGCAGTAATTTCAGTAAATTACCGTAATTTCAATAAATTACCTCAATGTCAGTAAATTACGGTAATTTCATCAAATTATCCGAACCTCGGTAAATTGCCGCAGTAATTTCAGTACATTACCGCAATCTCAGTAAATTACCGTAATTTCATCAAATTACCGTAATCTCAGTAAATTACGGTAATTTCAGTAATTTATCGTAATTTCAGTAAATTACTGCAAATTCAGTAATTACTAATTAAGTTATTATATTATTAAGTTATTACAAGTTATAGCTTATAAATGATATCGTAATTCGTGCTTTATTGAAATTCTGTTATAAATTACGGTAATGTTACCGTAATTTACCACAGCCTTGAAATTTTATTGTAAATTAGTTGTTAAAATAAAAAAAAATGTTATTACACCATTTTTTTATACCGTGGTAAATAACAATAAATTTTAGAGTAATTTACCACAGCACTGAAATAACGATAAATGTTACCATAATTATCACATTATTGAAATTTTGTTGTAAATTAAGGTAAATGTTATAAATTACGATAAATTACGATAAATATTACCGAAATTTACCGTATTATTTAAAGAATTTACCACATTACTGAAATTACGACAAGTGTTACTGTAATTTACATCAGCATTGGATGAATTTTCTTTACAAATTATGCAGTATATTTCCTTAAATGTTACCGTAGTTTACTAGTACTGAAACTTTGTAACAACTTACAAGATAAATTACGACAAATTTTACGGTAATTTACTAAGTAAGTTATTAAGAAATGTCAGTATTGTGATAAATTACCGTAACATTATCCGTAACTTTAGTACTGTGGTAAATTACGGTAAAATTGACCGTAGTTTATCTAATAATTTAAAACAAAATGTTAATGCTGTGATAAATTAAGGTAACATTTACCTAAATGTCAAATCTGTGGTAATTACGGTAAAATTTACCATAATTTCAACAATGTGGTAAATTACGGTAACATTTACCATAATTTCAATTTTGTGGTAAATTACACTAAAATTATCGAAATTTTGCACGGAAATAATGTGGTAAATTACGATAACTTACTAGGAAATTTACCGAAATTTACAGTGCTTATGTTACCATAATTGTAAATGCAATTTTTTTATATTTCAAAGCAAATTAAAGACTGTATTTTGAGGAAATTATTTAACCAACTTTGAATTGGAAAAAATTTAATTTCTCGTTTTAAGTTTAAATTTTAAACCTGATTAGCAACACAAAAAATCAAAAATCTGTCTTACAATATAGAATCGAATGCATAAATATTAATTCCAATACAAATTTAATAAAAATACATTTTTTTAAATTATTAACAAAATAATGTCAGGAACTATTTTATTGGACCTTATTAGTTCATAAAAATATTTTTTTTTCAAACTAATTAAAATACGTTTTTATTTTAGGAGCATTTATCAAAAAAATCAGAATTAACAGTTCATCGAAATCAAAATTTCTCGCATTTCAAAACAAATGAATTAAGTCTGTTAAATTTATTTCTGAGACTGAAATGTATAATCTGCTATTTCTTGTATTACGATTTTATAACTAGAATTCGAATTCAATTGGTTTTAGAAAAGCTTTTTTTTGATAGTATGTTGTGATTGCCTATAAAATGAATGGCAATCTTTCTTATGTAAATTTCTTATATAAACATATGTCAATCTGATTCAAGTTGGCATTTTACTGCATAATCTACATCAGTCATTTGCATTTGAAAAAAGAACCATTTTTTGTCAAACAGAGAGGTTCCAATTTTCACTTTGGTTTAAAATTCACATTTCCACATTCTCTTTCAACGAAATGAAAGTTGATTCCCAATATTTGCATATTACTCGAATTTTTTAATTAAAAAAAGTAAGAAATAAAATACAAATAAATTTCTAATTAAACATAAAAAAATGTTTAATTAAAAAAATTAATCAATTTTTTGTTAATATTTTAAAATTATGTTTTTAATTAAATTCTTTTTGAATTAATTAAATTATTTAATGTATACTTTTGTTAAAATTTAACTTAAAATATTTGTATTAAAATAATTCAGTTTATTGCAGTTTTTAATCTAAAGCAAAGAAATTTAAAAAATTTATTTAAAGCAGTTTTTGATGTTCAATGATTTTATGAAAAAAGTTAAATTGTTTGTGATTTTTAATTTCCAATGATAATTTAAATAATGATCTATTTAACAGATTAGCATTTTTTACCTGTCCGGCATTTAATGCATTATATGCAATTTTCAGGATCAGATACGTCCATATGATGTGGAGGACTAGTAGCAGGATCAACAAGGAATTAAAAATATAATACGCTGGGAACATCGGTACTATTTTTGGCGCTTCTATAGATGTGCTGAAAATAAAAAGAAACCGATAATTCAACATTTTTAACATAAAAAATTACTTGTTCCGTAATTACGTACAATTTTTCATTCATATCCTTAATTTCATGAAAATTAATTTATAATTTTTACATCAATTAAAGATAAATCTATAAAAATTCGTCATATGAAAAATAAAAAAATCAATTGTCCGAT
>JABFPB010006826.1:0-11629 GCA_022817645.1 Ceratoteleas bidentatus | reverse complement strand
ACGACGTCGTTCGCTAACGTCGTATACCGTCTAACGACGTCGATCTGACGTCAATACGACTGTACATTTCTGCCTGGATTGCGACCTCCGTTCGACGATATCTTCGCGTCATTATCAGCGCTTTTTTCTCTACGCGCGGATCCAAAATATTGCTTCGAAAAGTAAAAGAATCAAAGTCAGATTTGCCCTACATTCCGCTAAGTTAGGTTATCGAAACCGTTCAATTTCCGTGCATTTTTCAGACGCCCGGAATTCTTCTGCCGGCTAAATTCAAAATGAAACTTCGCAAAATAAAGGCGATGCACGACTGAAAATTTCGAGCCCGAATTACATCGTCCTGACAGAAACATGTTCCTTTGTCGAAAATACTTCGCCCAAAACTCCTTTATTGCTTACATCCGAAGCCCGAAAGCGGGAGGTACGTTGGCCTATTATTCCGCGCATTATACAGAACGATGGAACGTCGGGTCTGCGCGAATCAAAAGTACAATCGCGGTCATAATGTCTCGTTGCAAAAATGGGGTACAAAATTGTCTAAAAAAGTTACTAGAATTCCAGTTAATTTCACCATATCATACAGTAATCGCGACACAACCGGTTTCGACGAAATTGCTATACCTTCAAAGGAAAAATCCCTAAACGACATAGTCAGTTTTCATAGAACGTCAAGTAAAATTTACCATATCAGGAAACAGTTCTTCCAAGTTTTGCTAATTTTCGCGATTGCTAAATGATATGGTAAAGATGTGGAATATTTTTCTGAGTTCAGTTGTAGTTCGAAAAGGGGTGCGAATTTCGAGCGCTCACAGGGATGATCGCGAACCGCCGGCGTAAGTATACTGCCGATGCAATTTCATTAACGTCGCGTCTGCACGGATAGTCCCTTAGGACCGATCGTTACCGGATGTATTTCCTGTTATATTTGTAGTATGTGGCATTTCGACATACATGTAGGATGTATGCGATATTATGCATGTGCACGCAGCCGGCATATTACGTTTACGAGCCGTGCAAGTTTATGCGTCGGTAACCCTCTGCATTACAGTACAACGGCAATACTAGTTAGTGCCAAGTACTTCGACGCCTGTATTTTGACGATTGGGCTCCGATGGTTAATGTAAGGTCGCCAATTTTGATTCAGCAGTTAAGGGATAAAGAAGGATTTTGGGAAATGAAAAGTAGGAATTCAGTTTTTAAATACATGAGGACTTCAGCATTATTTGTTTGATTTTAATGATTTTGCGAGGCTGATTCTAGATGAAGAATAGTTTTCGTCAATTTTGTTTATTTGTCTTTTCTTATGTTTCAAACAGTTATCAGTATCGTACAATTACCAGAGAACTTTCAGTATAAATTATGGATATGTCCAGCATCAGGATCAAGCCCCTTCCTCATTAGCATTGCCACTTAATGAAAACCACGTGACGTAAGACTAATCAAATGGACTTGCTTTGCTATATCAATATGACGGTGGTCAATATCGTGGAGTTCTGCTCGGACAATATCTGAGGGAGGAAAATATCGCAGGGGACATATTCATAGGTTTGTCATATATAGCTACCATCGCCGTCTACCTTCCTACCATTTTAGTGTTACGATAAAATGATAATGAAAATAAGAAAATATCGATATAAAGTAGACATATTATTTCCAGTGTAATTGAGAGAATTTCAAATTCGATTCTCCAGCCGATCGTCACTCTATTTGAATACCGCAAAACACTGAAACAGATGTACTTTTTAGTTTCTCTCAATTTTTATCGAAGAAAATAACTTGTACACAGATAATTCTCCAAAATATTACACCCAATACTTTAAAAAATAATGTATCTAATAACCGAAACTAATAAAACTAACAATCTGAAAATCATAAATGCAAAATAAATTGCAGAATGAAAAGATACACACACTTTTTTACAGTCTTCGCTTTAATGACCTTCCTTTATCCTTCGTCACATAGATTCAATACTGTTTTTGCTTCTGTTTCAGCATACAGTGTCTCCCGGCTTCAACGCTTATCTATCCACCTATATCATTCGAGCACACCGTTCAAAAGACCGCGAAGAATCGACGCAATCGTTCACCTGCAGTACTTCTTCTTTCCTGAACGATACTCATCGCCATTCATAAATCCGCGAAAGTCAACCCCAGACTTTCATTCGCGTCGCACGAACTCGCTTGTGGGCGCGTCGCTCGGCTATGAATCAAACGTGGGCACTATCAGCGCTGTTTACGCCAAATTGTGAAACATCGCGGCGCGCACGCACTCGCAATTAAAGACCAATAATGCTAGGCTACTTGGCGCATCTTCGAGTGAAGGGAAAATTCGCCTCCTGCAGATAATGCCGCGGGATGGTTAAACTGTAACAAAGATTCCTCCTATATAAGCTTCGTGGCGGTTCCAGTTGGCAGTTCTACCCGGACCTCTCGATCATTCACCAATATGGGTATTCTCCAGGTAGGTACGCGACGCACGTTCGCTCGGTTTTCATATTTCGAGCCGTCGGTGTCGGGTCCGAGGCATTTTCAATCCGACTGCACCTCTCATCGATGTCGTTATTGAAGTTCGAGAGAATGACGTGGTTTTTTGCAAGAACTCCTGGCAGAATGGGAGCAATCGAGGGAACAGCCTCCTTTTATCAAATTCCTCGTCTAATAGTTGTACGAATCCTGTCTTTATTGTAGTGCTGTTAGGTTTATTCAGAAATTCTAGGAGGTTGTTATTTGAGATGACAAGAACTGCATTGGGGAACTTCATCTTATAAGGAAGTTGTTTTATTAATAGGATAATTAGATAGACAAATACTTAGGATTGTCTTACAGGTTAGACTGGTATTCTTTGCAGTTTATGTACTACAAAACAAGCAGGTCCTGGCCGTAGGAAGAAATAGAATCATAGACAACAGTAAATGAGCGTTTTCTTATTGCAATTTTTTTCAGAAGCATATAAAATTTACAAGGATAGTGCTTCCTGTCATATCTTGATAAGACTTTATAACGATAAACACTTGTAATTTGACAACCACGACATAAACGACATTGACAAGTGTCTCGCCAGTTTCTTTAGACGGTCACATGTGTCTGAAAATAAAATTTCCAGTTGCTTGGAAATCGATTTCACGATGGCATCATCTTTGAACTCATTCGTTCCATACGTTGCAGTTGGCAAGCCTGGCGCTGGTGTTGGCATGCACGGGTCACGTTTCCGGTGGATTACTGCCCCCGAGCGACGAGAACCAGGGTTACCAATACAATAGGCCAAACGAGGTCGGATTCCGGGCCGGCGATTTGAGTCGCCGCGGATACCAGCCGATTGACAGGTTCGCCGGATATGGTGCCTACGACGCCAGGTCTTATGCGGGATTTCGAGCAAGGCCGTCAGATTTGTACGGAGCTCCCGGCTTCGTGAATTATCCCGGTGCAGGCAGCCCCGGAACTTATCCGGGATACCAAACAGGCCTTAGGGGATACCAGGGATACAATTTCGAGGATAATAGGGTCAGTTATCAAGTGACAATCTTCATTTCGCGTGTTATTAACTCTGTAGGCAGTTCAAGGCGGAAGGAGTGGGGATTGCTTTTGGCGGGAAATTCAAATTCGTGCTATTTTTAACACGACTGATTAGGAAGAGAATCAACAATTTTTGGCGGGAAACCACTTCGTGTTTCGTTACACGTACATCACTTTTCTTGAGCAAGAAGGAAGTCCGGAGATCACAATTGGCGGGAAATTTGAATGTCATTTCGCGCACGAAAATGCATTTTTCATCGCATATTTATCTACTCGGCATCCTAATTCAACGAAGTCCTCGGACCCCGAACTAACGTCGCACAGCTCACCGTCCGTTTTTCTTAATCATTTTTTTTTATTCTTTGCTGCGAAAGTTCATTTGGATTTCATATAAATGTTTGCTGAACTAACGAAATGCCCGAAGAGCTTTTTTTCTTAATTAAGATAGAGGGCGCGGCGCACGGAATAAGTAGGCGCTGAATTAGTCGACTTTAGCACAAAGGCTCGAATGCAATTAGCCCTTTGTCAACGGGCCGCGTACAATGATCTGAGTAATATCAAGTCAAAGGCATTCATAACAACACTGTTTTGAGTTCTCACACGAGCATCCTCAGGTTGGGCGCGCAAACGAAATAACTCGAATAATTTCGTGCAATTACGAATCGCAGGACTGTTGGGAAACGAACCGCGCATACGTGAGAGGGCGCCATCATATTTAAATAACTTTCGGAATTGTATCACGGCGAAAGCAAGCAAAATTTGCTTGTTTTGCAAATTAAATGGACCGGCCCTTCTTCGAAACCATTCAGCTAATGATTCTTTTCTGCATTCGGGTGTAAAATATTTTTAGATGGACGGAATTCGTCAGCCTAATCGCAATTTTCCGAGTTTCGTTTTTCAGAACCCTTTCTTTGAAAGACTTTTTTAAGTTGTAACTTTCACGTATAATTTTATCCGAATGATATCCGAGGAATAAATTTATTCCTCATAAAAATCCTGAATTAGAGGATTCACAGAGTCACTTCGCCCGAAATTTCTTTGCGACCCATTACGCCCCCGATGTAACGAACGCTGTGGAATTTCATTTCACCGCGTAACCGAACGAATGTCATGTAATGGACTTTTTTCCCGTCGAAAGATACGACGAGATTTTCTAAGAGGCTGAAGAAACTAAAATAAAACTCCTGTTTTTCATTTAGTAATTCTCAGACTAATGATTTCTGATGGTGAGAAAAACTTTAAAACACAATACCTGTTGACACCGATAGAATTCTACGGAAGAATAAAATTAATAAATTATTTTTAAAAAACTTATAATACAAGTTAGACTTTAATTCTGCCGTCCAAATTAAAAAGACCCTTATCTACATAGGATTCTCGTTGTTCTTACGGTCTTTTTACTTTGGACGGCAGAATTCTAAACTCCAAGTCCGTGGCATTCTAACCTGTAAACACTATATAACAAGTTTCTCTCTGATAGAAAAAAAATCTTAAGTACTATTGAAATGTACGCTTAAATTTTACTGAAAAAACTCATAAACTTGGGACAAAGTTTTGTGAAATTTTCAAAGAAAGGTTTGAAGAAGTATTTGCGCACACTGAAAAAGTCTGAAATGTCCCAATTTTTAAAGTTTTTTCAGTGAAATTTCAGCGTTTATTTCAAAATTAATTCAGACATTTTTCTATCGGCACCTGCATTAATGTAAATATGCTTTAAAATTACACTCCTTTTTTTACAACTAGGCCCCTCTATTGACTCCTATCAAAATGAAAGTAAAAAGGGATATCCAAAAACCTTCAGAAACGAGACTTCCAAAACTGACTCTATATGAAAATCTACAAACCCAGTGACCAAAATTTTCAAAACCAATTTCAGATCATTCGCCAGAAAAAAACCCTTAAATCTGGTTCATCCCATTTTTCGCAGACTTCCTCCAACCTTCCTCCTTCCGTTCAACTGTCTCCACCAGCCGCAGCCTCCAATAAATCGCTCTCAAAAATGATCCCCAGCCCGAATTCCCCGAAGCGGCTAATGTCCGACTCATTTCCAGCGATCACTATTTAGACCCACCGGGGGCCTAAAGCGGAAATATTTAACCACCGCGACAGAAGGTTGCGTATTAATATTTTGGCGCCCGGCCAGGCATTAACAGCCCCGAGGGTGCGCCGCCCCCTCCCGCCCTCTTACGACTCTTTAACCCCCCCTCCCGTCGGGGCTACCCTGTGATTTATCTCCACCGTTTATGTTTGATAAATTAATGCGACCGGGAATTAGCATGAATCGCCGAAGCCAACGCGCGATTCCTCCGAGGACTCGATTTGTACATCGCAGGCGTCTTTGGGTTCGACCTCCTTTGAGTGTGTTTCCCCCTCCCACCTCTCGTATGCCGTTTCCCCGTCGTCCGAAAGCGGATTACTTTTCGCAGTCAAAGACACAACGACATTCTTTCCCGAAAGTTGATGTGCTTTAATTAATGGCCGAGCACGTTTCACGTCGGCCCCAATCCTTTATCAATTTAAGTTCACCTGTTTTCATGCATATTTCAATGATTACTTCTGTCCCGCGTTTGAGAATGGCCCGCGCCACTTGTCCGCATAAATTATGCCGCGTTCGCGGTGCGCTTTGTGCCTTTGTCCGCGGCGCTTCTTTCGTCGGATGGACAGGCTTGTTCGGATGTTTCGGCCGCGCGATGGATCATGAAAACGACACCGAACGGAAGACTCCGCTTATAAAGCCCGCGCGTTGTGAGCTTGTCTTCTGTGGGAGATGTGAGCTTTTAGTTGCAGCTTCACGACCGCTACAGAACGAACTCGAATCGGCGGTGGGGTCGGAGAGGGGGTTTCGAGGAGAAGGATGGAGAGGTTTGATGGTTACATACGTGGAAATGATGGAAAGGGAGGAATAAAAGAATGTAAAGTTACGGTAAATTTTACCCTAGTAGAAAATGTGACGTGGCAAACCACATCAGGTATGTGGGCCTTATCAGGATTTGGTCAGGAAGTCACATCATTTGATAAGGCTAACATTACCAGGTCCTGACCAGGTTATGATAAGGCAAGCCACATCATATGATAGGCATATCGCGATGATTAATGGATGTAAAATATTCCAACGTCTCGGGGACAAGTCAGTCAAACTGCAAACTCAACATGGAAGGTTCAATTCTCGTCTCAGTCATTGTATTTTTTTCGGCACATTTGAAGCCTGATCTGGTTTCCTTATCATATCCACATCGATTCCTACCGTTACATCAGTGATGAGGGATTGATGAGTTTCTGATCAGGTGATGTGGCATCCTGATAAGGCCCTTATCTCAGCATCATCACAATTTTTATTAGGGTAGTGTTGAGTTTCCAGTTGGTTTTAATGTAATTTTATCTACGCCTGGGCTGGAGGGGGAGAGAATAGATGAAATTTGAGATGGTTGTTTCTTTTTAGAGTGCCTGAAATTTTGGTTTCGAGGTTGGGGAAAATTATTTCATTTATTATACTATCTTATTTCGACTAACGAGGGCTTAAATAATAATTCTTAATACATTATCAACTAATTTAACTCATTCCCTGTTTTAAGGATTCAGGTGGATACAAAACGTATCCTCCTGTATCCTTATAGCAGGGAAAGAGTTAAACATATTCCAATGAAACTTACATTTTTAGTTTGAAAATGTGAGATCTTCTTTTGGTATATTTCCCCCTTTGACTTTCAAACTTCAAAATTGCTGATGAACTAATTTTTCTTGAATTACAATATTCTCTAACTTGATAATTCTTCGCACGGAATAGGAGTCACCGCGAAAATCGAGATTTCCCGTCCCATGCCATGTTCACTTCAAACAATCTTGCAGCTCGTGCGAACGCATCCTCCATTTTCGTTCGCCAAAATCGCTAATAAGTCGCAAATAATGATTCGGCGTCGTAATTAAAGCCGTCTCACCGTATGAACCCGAATCCGGCAGCGTTCGTTAGTCGGCTGACGCCGCGCCTACCTCGCCGCCGGAATCAAAGCCGACCGCGCCGACTGACTGGAAACGAAATTACTACTGCGCGCTGAAACGCGCGCGCGATGTCGGACCACTTTATTTGCGGCAACTGATAGCGCCGCCGGCCTGGCTCGCATAAATCGGCGGCCCGGCGTGTGCACCGCACGCGACTGCCATTACATCACGAACATATTTCGCGCGCCTCGTCATTCGATTTCTGCGGGGTTTCCGGCGAGGGGAGAAAACTGGTTCGTAAAACTGGAGCCATCTGTCGGCGAAACCGAGAGTTTCGCGGATGCATCTAAAGATGGCGTTCTACGAAAATCTGATTTTTTGGGGGATTTATAATATGTTTTGAGTCATAATTTCATTATACTGTTCAAAATCTCAGGAGTGAAGCTCTTAGGGGTGAAGTGTGAATTATTTTGGTGTCAATCTTGAAAAATCAACTTCTTTTTGGAGTGAAGATTTAGAGGTTAGAATTCTTTTTACTAAAAATAAGGTTTGTTGTATCTTCATTTATATAGACAAATCGGTGTACATATTTTTCTCATCAAGTGTAATGATTTATAACAAATGAAATTTAAGAACCAAAATATTTCAATTATTAGAAAAATCAAGGGATTTCGCACTTTCTTCAGTGCAGAATCTTTGTTGTGGAATATTCTGGCAACAATTTGGAGTGAACATGTATAGGTGTAACTCTATAAGTTGAAGTTTCAATACAGAATCTCAGAGTTTTACGTATTTTTAAAAAAATATATGTGGTTGCTAGTTAAGATTACTTAACTACAGATTAGATACTGAAAAATGATTCTTTAAAAAATTACATTAGTGGAAATAACACTTTTAGTTTATTCCATCCAAAACTTGGTTCAACATTAAATGAAACTTTGTACCAAAATACTAAAATACTGCAATGTTTCCGGTTTTCATTACTGCTTTTACTTGAAATATTATGTTGGCAAACCTTAAATTAAAACTGACATGTCGTGATTCATTTATAACAAGGTACAGTTGTGTTGCACTGTAAACGTTATTGACCCAATATTATACTTGCTTTTATTCCCAATGTATTTTTAGTTTTGCTTTACAATTAATTCATTATCCATATCGCCGTAACGAATAACGAACATAAACATTCTCCACGTTTTATTATTTATTAAAACTTGTTCTAGTACACTTTGAATCCTAATTCAAATAGCGACACAATTATATTTGTTAACCCTCCTCATCGCAGTACAAATATATTTACCACCTCTGGCGGTTGCCAATTTATTATTCTAATATTTATATCTATGTTTACTTTTCATAATAACTTTCGTCTAAAAAGTACCGAAAATTGATCAATTCACCCTTCAAAATAATTCTGAAACTTATGGGTGGTTCCAAAAAAATATTTGGCTTTCAAAACTCCTTCAAGTCTTTCCCGATAATGCTTCTCCAAAACGACTACACGTCTTTACTTAAACATTCGCTTCTCTCACCCAGACTGCACTTGCCCCAACCTCCTAACCAACCCAACACACTTTCCCAGTCGAATTTCGTCGCCGATGGCCCGTTCAATGGCATTCAATGGTACATCGGCAGCGGCTCTCATTCGCATTCACGCGCGTGTTAAAAGTGTAAATCTTAAGTTGTTGAGCCGGCCGCCGTCGCGGCATGAATATTCAATCCGATGCAATACGTTCGGCCGCCTCAAAGAAACCTACGTGGCGCCAACGCGAGACTATCGAAAAAGCCCTTCGCCTCTATAATACAAGAACGTCAGGCCAATGAAAGGATATTACTTTTATCGCGAGTAAACGAGGGTAATCGATCGTCGTCAGGCAATATCTGCATACAAAATAAGTGTCGGCGAGAAAATCCCCCTACCCCCTGCATTAACCGGAAAAAGATGATACAAAGTTCCGCACGTCGTAACAGGGAACTTCATTAGGCGGCGTTATTTGTTCATCGGCTGAAAATTTGATATATCCTTCTTTCGATGAGAATTCAATCTTGCCAGGGAAATAAGAGGAATCTCAGGGAAAGGGGTTACGTGACCCGGAATTGGGGCAAAGGGACTTCGGGATGAGTCGCGGCGAAGTTACGCCGGGTTCAACGACCAAACTCGAAGGGCTTAATTGTGGATGAATTTAGTTGAAAAGAGTTACACTGGGTCAGAACAAATTTTCTTACAATAATTTTCTGGAAGTAATTTGAAACTGAAACAAATCAGTTTCAGGGTGATTATTTTCACAATCATAAGTAAATCTATCCTGAAACAAATGATGGTAGATTTAATATTAAAAATAATATTAAATTTAATATTGAATCCAAAATACAAAATTGAGCCCCTATTTGATATTAAATATAATATTAAATTTAATATTATTTTTCATATTAAATTAAAATTATTGATAAATTTAATATGAAAATTTTAAATTAAAAAAATTATACCCTACCGAAGATATTTAATATTAGATTTAATTTTAATTTTTCATTAAATTTAATATCAAATGTAATATTATATGTTTTCTGTAGGATAAAAAAACGTTTACCCTACTTTATTGATATTTTTATTAACTTATAGTTATAGTTAAAATAGTTAAAGTATAGTTAAAATATAGGGAGCTATTCTCTCACTGCTGAAGTGGCATTACAAGAATATTTTTTTATATATGTACTATCCTCTGAATATAATCCTATTTGACTCAATTCTCCTCAAAAATATTTTCACCTTCTCTCAAACAGAACATTTTTAACAACCCGGTAAGAATTAAAGACGGATGTACCGGGGCGAGAGACCGCGTGTTATTTCCAAGAAAGGGAATCGGGTCAAGATTGCGCCACCGTGAGCGTTTCCTCGCAATTAAGTTATTTCGTGATCAAAGAGTTGCGTGCTCTCAAACACATCATATCATCTAAACACAAACATTTAAACGCGAACCAACGATTGCAATTTACAAATTAAAAGGTTAGAATTTCGTTTAAGGAGTTCCCAGCTCGAATGCCGGGCTCAAATGCCGAAAGGGGAAAAAGGAAAAATGTGTATTAAACAAATTAAAGTAATTTCACGGCATCACTCGATACGTCGATAACGGAAACGCTTTTTTGCTATTCACTAGCGTTTCGCGTATTTCCATTCGAGCAGGGATTGTAAATTTTGTTTGCCCTGTACCTAATTCTATAACGAACTCGAAATTGTTATTGCATCAGCACGACGCTTTGCATTACAGACAGTCAAATTATAATTTCTAATTACATGAAGAGTCCAATCTGTTAACCACAATATCTGAACTTAGTCGATTACTTGCTTGAAGTCGGGCTCTCTACGGTTACGATCTCTCGAGGATACTCATCTGATGTCGCTCGAGATCGTTACGGGGGCGAAGGGGGCCAGGGGGCGAAATAAAATGTCCGGTGCTTGCAGACAAACTTGGAGCATAAAATTGGCTCGCAGATTGGCTGCATAATTCCGTGCATTCATTATTGATTGTATTATTACATTAATTAATTATCGTCGGTTGATCCGCAGTGATAATTTGCTGTGATTTAATCATTAGGACGGAGTCATGAATACTGTTCCGTATCGTGTAACGTCGCAATTATGTAATTCCGCGAATTGACACAAATGCTTGAACGTTGATTCGAACGAGCCGGATGTTTTTATTCCGAAATTCCGGAATCACGGACAGGCAAGGGTGACAAAAAACCCCGTTTTTTCGGCACCCGCAATGAGAGAAATCGCGTCAGTTTTGCGTCGGTTGAGCACCAGGCGAAGATCAAAGGACGGTGTTGTTTAGTTTAGCTAACTGGCAAAATGAGAAAATTCAATAGGTTAAAATGAGTTGGGATTGTCAGTATGTCGGAGTTGGTTCTCTTTTTTTATATGTTGTTCAATGTTTTAGCTCGAAAGAGTGAGGTGACTGCTCAATTATTTGGGATATTAATTATTAATAGTACACATTTTAAAATATTTATAAATATGTGCACAATATCAACATTGTAAGTCCATAGGGCAACGTCATTATCCAGTATAGTAATTTATACCAAACTTTTTTCTCAGTGTAAATGTATATACACACAGAGAAATTTTATTGGCTGTACAGCTAAAACTGTAGCTAAAACGCGGCCTAGCTACAGTCTGTAGGTGG
>JABFPB010006825.1:0-11630 GCA_022817645.1 Ceratoteleas bidentatus | reverse complement strand
TAAACGATTTATACAAATTATTTACATAAATTATGCAGCACAATGAGGAAGTTCATTGATGTAAACTGTATGTAAAATCATTTACATAAATTCTTTACACAACATTTACATAAAATTTATATAATGCTGGCTATCAAGGCATGTGTAGTTTACAAAAACTGATATTAGAATATTGGAGCTAAGACATGTTATATTTTGTATTACATTTTTTATATTTCTATTAAACAGAAATTCTAATCTCAAATGCATGGAAGAACCCATGTTTAATTCTCAAATGTTGGAGTTAGGTTTTCGTATTAGGTTTTATTCGCAATTACGAGATAGCAACTTTTTTAGGTTACAAATAAAAATAAATACAAAAATAGATTTTCGACAATTCAAAATTTGATAAAAAGTCTGTTTTTTCCTTAAATCCATTCATTTTCTAAATGTTACCATCTTCGGGCAGCAAAGACCTCATAATCTCGCGGATCACAGATACATCGCACATTATTACTAATTTGAAACACCTCTCTAAATAACATGTAACAAATAATAATTTATTAGCAATCATTTTATTTATGATCAAATCTATCTTTATTGTTCCTAGGATTTATTAAATAAATTAAGTTTGTGCAAATTTACAATATAAACACGATTTTGTTCTTTTAGTGATGTATCGTTTACTCAATAGAAAGCGTAATGCTGCATTAGAGATAAAATGTGAATTAAATGACATATTGTTTATGTCTAATTACGCATTAAAAGTTGTTTCCCGCTCAATTTATCATCCTATAATGTATGGCAGCTGATCGAATAAAAGTTTCTAAAATAAAAATATTACGTCAAGTTTTTTTTATAATTATTGACTAACGATACGGTTTCTTATGTTTAGAGTTTTACTGCAAAATATTTTGAAACTTTGACGTAATTAAATACTTGTTAACTCTTTGCAAAAATGTTACGTCTACAGAAAAAACAACAACGATTCTGCATCGTCGCATACCTATATATCCTTCAGCAGTTGTACTCACCGTAGAATTTCCATATGTGTCATGCACTTATTTTCAAATAACCATATCATACAAAAAAGCATTGACTTATGGTAACTGGTCAATGCTTAAAATACACAAACAAAATTGCTTGTAAGCAACAGAAAAAGCGGATTTTCATTGTTTTTGTTTTATTATTTAATTATGATTTAATAGTTAGATTTTATTTAATGTCAAGTTATTCGTAAAAACTAACCTTTAATTGAAAGGTTAGTTTTAATTGAATACGATGATAATTTAATTACCAAATCATATCATTAAAACTGGAAATACTTCAACTGAAGTTTTCAACTGAAATTGTATCACTAAAAGCGTTAATGTAAATTATAAATTATCAAAAACGTTCAATATTATAGGTAGGCTACGGAAAAGTTTATTGACTCCCCAAAAGTACATACATATTATAAATAAAAATTCATAATTAAGTGCAATATTTATTACTTTTATTTTTGTTAAATTAGAATCATGAATACTTTTTCAACGTAATATTACTCTAATCTTTTAATTAATAATTACTCCACTGAAATTAATAGAAGTATTATCGAAGAAAGCAATTGCAAAATCCCGTGGTGACGTGTAGCTGTGTTCAACCACTCACATAAAACTTCCACACTTTATCATCGAACAATTAAATCACATCCAATAATGCGTTTCTCTGCTGCGAATTATTTAAAAAATATGAAGATTACGATAATTTATCGATTAAACTTGAATCAGATCGCTGCATTAATTTCCATAAATCCCAGATAAAATACAGATTACGGGGGAGCTCGTAATCGCGATTTCTTATAAACCTATTACTTGTCGTATAAGTCATTGTATTAACACCAATCTAGATACGCAAGTCCCTCACGTGAAAACCCAAAAGTTTTAAACTCCTGTTCCCTTCGGACTCGATCAACACAACTGACCACCGATGACCGGACAAGTCCACAACTCTGGCATAATTTTTGCCCTTGTAAATTGAATTAAGCGCAGCGTTATAATCAGTTGGAAAAGGGTAAACTTCCTGCTGCGCTGAAAAATGTGTGAATTCACGCAAAACCCGTCTTTCCAAATTGTTCGCACAAATATCGTGAAATCAGAGCCGACTTCGCGAAAAAACAGTCGAAGTAACGGAATAGCTGTTTAGGAACAGGTGTCATATTCTTTGTTTGAGCCTTACATGATGGTTGCGCTTATATGAGGCTTGGTATAACCGCGAGTTCAAATGTACATGTATGTACTTGCTTATATACGCCTTTTATGTAGGTAAGATACGTATCCAAGTAAAGACTTATCGTGCCTTCGGAGATGAGGTCCGTTATTCAGGGTGTCGCAGAGCCAGTTACCGTGTTACTGCAATTCAGGCCACAAAGTCAAAATACAGTTAGCCTTAGCTGTGTGCAAGCGAGACCGAGATCCGCAGAAGCGGGCTCGCTCATTCAGCTGAAAAAAAGACGATATCATGAAAAATATTCGACTTGCAAGACCCGCAAACGCAGCGCAGTTACTGGTTACGTTCACACCTCCAGAGATTACTACACGTGATGTCATTCACCAGCTCGAAAAGCCGCATGAAAGCTTATTTATACTGCACTGTAAAATGAACATGTAAAGTTATGTAATTTTATGCAATTGCAGAGAACAAAATTAGAGAGAAATAAAAAAGGTCTTCTGGAGGGATAGATAATTTAAAAATGAAATTATTTAATAAAGATGAGATAGAGTGATAAATTATGGATTATCAATTTATATAAACAGTACCTTCGTTTTAGGTTACTACGTGTAAGGTTTGACTAGGAAAAGCGAAATTTGTATTTTTTTCAATAAAAGCAAAGTGTTGGCATATTGCACGTTTTTGTGCAATATGATTTTAAAGTTACACGTATGACGTAATATGAACGACATATTGCGATTTGGAGTTGTGATTTCTGAATTAGAACGTTCAAAATATTGTATTCCATCGTTTATTACGAATTGTAAGAACAATAAATTACACACTGTAAAAAGGTAGTTTAATTTAAGAGCATATTTACTTTAAGGAAACGTCCCAGTGAAACATGGGAAAAATCGATAAAAAATGAAACATTGTTCATAACTTTTTTTTGTTGATAAATATCAAAAATCTGTCTACCCAATTTGTTCTTCTAGTAATTCCGAACATTTTTCAAAAAAATCAGAGTAAAATCCATTGAGATTTGCGGTACCCAGCTCGTATCAAACAGAGCCTATTTCTCATTTTTTTATCGATTTTCCCATGTTTCACTGGGACATTTCCTTATGTTAGTTGTAAGTAAATTTGCTTGAATTTAAAAGTATATTTTTTAAATTACATCTCATATTTACTTTAATTTTAAAGTGAAACTGGATAATTAGATTATGATAGATTATGATTAGATTATGATTATGGTATCATTCTCATCTTTACAAGTTGGGGTAACATTCATTGGGTGCATGTTCAAAATGTCGCAGCATTCATGTTATTCTGCTTTTACGTAACTCTTGTAAGATTTCAACACAACCTGCGTTTTGAAATTCGTTATACACAAATATATTTGTATAAAACCCTGTTATTTGCTTTAGTGCCACTCTTTAAATATTTTATGACGTTTTGAAACATATCTCCTATTCCCATATTTTTAATCTGTTTACATTACAAAACAAATATTTATCCTTTCATGCATTCAAGGAAAATCACTGTTTTTAATTATTCGTGTAATCGTACTTATTATTTCTTCATTACAAGTATTATAACAAAACGATATAGATAAAATGATTTACGAGATATGTACTAAATATTTGCATGTTGTAGATAGCACAGCTCCCATAGCTGTATGTATTAACATCGTGTCAGTTTTTGCAGTTTTATAGATACTGTAGCCGTCAAATGTAGCCTGTCAAACAAGTTCCTGTCAATATACTAAAAGTCTGCCTCGAAGTGAGAAACGTCAAATAAAATTAAGTCGACTCTCGTCCTGCTATGCGACTATTTTGTAATGACAAAATACTCCTGCACTTTAATAGATAGATGTAGAAAATGTTATTTCCAAAAGTAATTTTCGCTACCAAACTTCTCCATAAATATTTCGTATTGCTTCACCGCAATATGCAATAAAAATTAAAATTTTTTACTTCGCATCCTTATCTCAAATCTACAAAAAAATCTCGTAACTCTATTACCATCATCAAACATCAAAACTTTACGGTTTCTATGCACACCTCCAACAATACTGAAAGTGACCCTTTCCCAGGAACCCAAAATCCCGTGATTCGACCGTGAAAACCGTTGCCGATGTCGCAACCATTAAAATGGCCCCTCTTGGTCAAGGGTCACATTGCATAACTCGTTCCTTTTTGCCGGAAAAAAGCGGTGCATCGGTCGCGGACTGCTTTTCACGCCATTAGATAACCGAAAACTGGTTACCTAATGGAAAATGGACTGTCATTGGTCGTTTGGCGCTGCGCCGGGGTTAACGACACGAGTCACTGTCGTCTGTTTCAACACACAGCTGAATATAATTTCGTGGTACCCGCGGACCGAGATCCGAGAGTGGTTGGGCATGCCCTGCCTGCGGCTTGCCGCCGCCCGTCCGACCAAAGCCCCCTCCGGCCCCCTCCCCCTCATGAAACAATTCGATGAAGAACCGCGCCTCTTCTCGGTACGTGAATGCACGTGTCGATAGTAACATGCCCGTACGCGCGG
Source organism: Ceratoteleas bidentatus (assembly GCA_022817645.1). Lineage (NCBI taxonomy): Eukaryota > Metazoa > Arthropoda > Insecta > Hymenoptera > Scelionidae > Ceratoteleas > Ceratoteleas bidentatus. Next base: position 6,914 of record JABFPB010006825.1, on the reverse strand, counting down.
CGCTCTTTTGAGGGGCCTTGATTGCGGCGCCGGAGAAATTAATGAGGAGGTGGCTGCGGAATGAAATTGCAGCGAATTTCACGGCGAACTGCGCCGAAAGCGCGCCCTTTTCAATTCGGAGTGCACGTCGCCGAAGACGAATTGACCGCCGACTCGATAGGCCCGCGTTTTGGCGCAGCTGCGATGGAGTCATCGAATGCGTGGATTTCCGCGACATTATTTAAATTTGTGGTGGTGCTGAAATTAGGGCATTATGAGGATGCCGTATTGCTTGATGAGGTATTCATCAAGCAACCATGTAAGGTCCTGACCAGGGATGTAAAACTTGCAAATGATGTCGACATGAACCCTCGATGCTCACTTGGCCGTCTGACTTAGTTATTTCCTCATCTGGTTTCCTCAGCAAAACCTGATAAAGCCGTGATCAGTTTGCCTTATCATAACCACACAAGAATTACCTTATCATGCCATCAACAGTTTACTTGATGAGGTCCTGAAATGACATGCCTCTTTAGGGTTTAGAATGGATGGGGACATGATAAGGAAACCTAGTCAGGCTTTCATTGTTCCGAAAAAATAGCATGACGAACACTCTCAGAACAACTCTCTTGAGCCAAGAAAAACTTTCTTGAGTCAAGAAACTTTGTTTTGGCTCAAGAGAGTTTTTCTTGGCTCAAGAAAGTTTTTTTTGGCTCAAGAGAGTTGTCCTTAGAGTGAAGACGAGAACTGTTCCTTCGATGCTCAGCTAACAGTCTGACAGAACTGTCTTCGAGCTGTTGACCAACTTTATACATAAGTCATCGTGATATGCCTCCCGTATTACCATATTATGATGTGGCTCGCCTTGCCATGTCCTGATCAGGCCCTGATAAAACTGGCCTTACCAGGACATAGGGTTTCCTTACCAAAACCTGATAAGGCCATGATCAGTTGGCATATCATAGTCAGAATTACCTGATCACGCCATCAACAGTTTACGTGACGAGGACATGCCCTTAAGTGTCTTGCTATATGAGAGCCACATCAATGCCTCATTAGAACACATCATGGGAACCTTATTAGGTTCTTTTCATGAACCCCCTGATCATGTATGCCACTTCCTTTCCTGATAAGGGCCTCATGTCTGATGTGGCATGCCACATCACAATTTTTACTAGGGGAAGCGTCAAACGCGCCGCCCGCTTATTAATTTGCATTAGCGAAGCAGGAAACCGCGGCATTGTCACGCCACGGCAAGATTTATGCGTGTTTCGAAACGTTTTGGCGGCCCGACTCCGCGCCTGCGATCCGATCGTCTGCACTTTCCGCCATCGATTTTCATCGCGATGCGAAATCTCGCGTGTCCGCGGCTTTCCTCCCGGCGGAAAAAACGAAAAGAACACGACGGCCGTCGGTCCTAGCGTAGGGAAAGTGAAATCCGCGTATGCTCGGCGCACTCGCGACGCCTCACTAACTCACTGCGCAAATCGCGCAGCGCTGACGTGGAGTGCACTCCAGGGCAATTTCACCGCGACCAGGGAAAACCGGGCAATTACCGAGACAGACCCAGTGTGGCGCGGATCCTGCATCATCGGCGCTTTATCCAAATACGCCGGGTTTGGAAAGTGTCAGCGATTACGTAATGCGATTAGCGATCAGCCTTCTTCGCCGGCTGATCCGTTTTCCGGTACAACGGGGCCGAGCTCGTTGTTATGCGCGAAACTTGGACCCGAAGAAACCGTCAACGGTGTCAAGGTGGCACGGCGCCATGTCCGCTTTTCCTCGGCGCCTAGTCAAAATGGAGCGACTTTCACGCGACTTTCTTCGCGAAAATTCTTTCCGTTTCGCGCGCTCCTCGGTGGCGCTAATAACGTGATTGCGACTCCGTCATCGGCATCCGGGGAGAAAGGCGAAACTCACCTTTCACGAATCCGCGCGAGAGCGTTTCTCACGAAACGAAATCGCGACCGGAAGCTCGGGCGTCCGCAAAGTTTTATCTAAAACTTTACTTTCCTTTCGATATCAATGTTGCTCGTAAATCAGCCGGCGTTTCTCCTGCGAGAGTCGGCGGACGGCTAATCCTGCGCGCAGGAATTTCGAATTCAGCTGGATTCCGACGCCGGCTGCTCGCGTTGCTCGTTTTCTGCGTGCAAAACGCTCGTCTCGGTCGGGTTCTATCAATTATGGATTTGGCGTTTGGGATCCTTTGATGATGACCCCTAATTGCATCCAGGTAGACCGTCGGATGCCCCTTCACGGACCCGAGCTCCCCGAGGTCCGCTCTAGACGCTCATCTTCTATTCCGAGAAGACTTTCGAATGATGAACAGTCGCAGCTAGTCATTGCTACATGTTATTTAGGGTTTAAGATTGCAAATACTGATAGGATCGTCGAAATGAAAGTTGTAATTTCTGCGGGGTACAACATTTAAAATATGATTTACGTAGGTCAGCGGAGGAAGCGGCGGGTTGACCTGATTATTGATTAAGTAGATTAGCATGCAGACGGATTATCCTGGTGGAACAAGAGGGATTACAACAAGACCAGTTTTTGGTTTAAAGTCGATCGTTATATACCGCGCAGCCATTACCCCGGTTGGAGTCTAGAGTTGACGTAACCAGACCAGCCCGTGAACTCTTTATCTGTCTCCTAAGTGAATACGGGCGAGCGGGTCAACGCACTTAACCTAACTAGCGAGTATTCGCGCAACCTATCTTTAATCTGCCTACCTACCCACCTACCTACTTATCGGCACTTATTCAGCGACCTTCGAGTTCTGGCGCCGACCGAATTGGCCGTCTGCCCTGGGGGCAACTGCTCGCAAGTCTGCAGCTCTCTGGGATAATCGGGGGTGAATATTAAAATTCATTAGTGCGCTCGCCGATCGAGCCGACAACAACGACTACGTCTGGGATACATGAACAAGACCGGCAGGTACGAAAAGTCACTGATTTCAACGGTCACGCTTAGAATCGGCTCGAAAAAGATAGGTCGTGGAAGAAGTGTAACGCGAGGAAACAGACTTGGAATTTTCATTTGAACGCGCGACACGAAGCTTTTGTATACCGATAACCATCTTGACGTAGGTTCCATGTAAATGGCTGCACTCTCGGCGGCTGGATCTGCTGATGTATATCAAGTCCAATTTGGTTAGTCTAGTTACACGACTTATCAATTTTTGTCAGCCAAGTCTGAAATTTATTTCCCCTCGGCGAAGATTGTTTCGTTCACGCAAACAAGAGATGCCCCCGCCGCTTTCGAGCCCGGTTTCCCGGGAACCCGAAATCACTATGACAGGGTGACTTTGACGAAAGATTACAAAATCTCCTACAAAAGTTGCGAGGGAAAGTAAAAGTGGCGAGCGTGTGAAAAAATGCTTCGATCTCCCCGCGAAAGCCGCCTGAATAATTGCACTTCACGTGTGACACAAGAAACTCGGATAAGGTGTCGGGGAAATTAATTTACGCAATTAACCAGCAATTGACTAGGACGTCGTTAAAGAGCCGCGCGCAGCTACTCCATTGACGACAATTGAAAATAAGAATCAATTAAACGGCGATGCTTCCTAACGGGCCGTTCCCTGAACCCATAAAGTCATTTCGTCATAAACTTCATTTCCACATCGTTTTTGTTCCAATACTTTATGCGTGCTTATTCTCAATCCAGCTTCCTCGTAAATCACTGGATGCGTAAAAAGTCGAAAGACATCGGCCGGCCAGCGGGACCAAGAGAAAAAAGTACGGGCATTTTCGATCGGCCCGGCTTCCGCCAATTGCGCCTCGCGTGATGCCGCGAAATGGCGAAATTTGATCGGCGCACAAATGCTGATCAGTTTCAGCAACTGGCAATTGCACGAGCGCACCATGCCGGCAGATTGTCAGGACAGGGTGAACGGCCGACCTAGAGGCTGTGCGCACAGAATACTCGCGCTGAGAGAGTGCGGCCGAGCTCGCTCACAGTTTCAGGCAAACAGAAACGAAGCGGAGCGAAGCGCCGAGCTACACCGGAATGGAATGAAGCGCAACGGAGTGGCTAGGTCACGGAGAAAAGCGCGACGCAAAAGTTGCCACGCACATCGCCGCGGCCGTTCCGATGATAAGTGCTGCTCGCTCATCCGCGATGCAACGTCGCCGATAATGTTATCGGGGGAGCCGATCGGGGCAAACAATTTTCATCGCGGTCTCGCGGCGCTCGTTTTTCGATCGCACTTTTAATTGACTTTATCGGCGCGGTTATTGATTCCGTCAGAAACGCCAGGCCACGCTTCAAGAATTTTCGCGCGCTACGCCGCGCCGTTTTTCGTGTCATTATAATCGAATAAAATCGGGATTCTTGGCAAATCACATGTTATTACACGTGGTTAAGGCTGTATAAAACAATGCATAAATGATGCTTCGATTTTTCAGACGCCGCGCCGCGGATGTTAATTGCGTTTATGTACGATTGTATATAATTATTTGGTAACTTCTTGCCGTTTCCTGACTTGTAATAAATGCCGTTCGATAAAAAGTATCGCGATTGTTGCTGCTTTTTCGACGCGACTTTAAGTCAGTTTCCGTGTTCCCGAAGAAACGACCGTAGTCATTTTTCTCCGGCGTCGGGCTTTCCCGATTTTGAAGGAGCCGGAGAAACTCGAGTCGACGTCATTTTTCCGATCGCAAGGCGATCCATGAAAACGTATGACTATGTTTTAATATTGCAGTCAATATGCGGAATGCCTGCGACTGATCGTTGGCGTTCCCTGCCGATTGTTTCCGGTATCGGTATTGTACGGCGTCGCGCGATTTGTCGACTGATTTTGTTCATAATCGCCTTATTACTGTTCTATCTGATGGTAATACAAGTACCCAGCCACGCGACTTGTGTCGCCTTGACGTGGCCGGTGACGTCATTGGCGAACACCGAGCACGAGACTGTTTCACTCCTGCGCTCCAAGTTTAATAGCTCCGCGCACACAGGTGTCTCTAATAGACTTCCGATAGTGGTGAATTAATTATTGACTCGGAACTTCTTTCGGCTCGCGGCTTGCAGTGACAAAAAAGCTATGCAGACAATAACGCGGGGCATTACCATTCACGCGCCGCGACGAGACCTTACGGCTCGATTCAATTACACGACGGTCGATTTTCATTAGAATTTCATAGCGATTTCACGGAAATACATTAGCGGCGCTCGAAAAAAGTGATTGAGAAAACCCATTCAGCCGGTCGAATGTGAACGACCGGGCGGGCATTCGAAAAATTGGATCTCTCGGTCACGGATTCGACGTCGCAATAACAGTAACAGGAAACATTTATTCGTAAGACCGTTTTTCTTGGGAAATGCGCGGCGGCGGGGAAAAAGCGGTGCCGATTGGGCAATCGCGGAGAATTCCCGTTGGGTACGTTGGCCCGGCGATTTTGACACCCGCGGGCGTCGTGGCGAATGTGACCAAAATCGTTTTTTCTACGTCGCCGGCCGGGTGTCGTAATGCGCGCGCCCGTGCGAGAAAAGGAGTTGGACCAGTAGATGCCTTTTAGGTGGATTCACGGCGGAACTTCTCGTGGCCTCCGAGATACTGTCGCCTGTTGCGCAAACCTAGGTACGTAGGTAGAAGGTAGGTAGTGTCCGTAGCTTGCACAATGGACGTCGTGCAGGCCGCGGCGTGGTTTTCGAACCTCGGAAAAGGAATGAAAAAAAGAATCACTCGAAACGTCTGCCTCTCGGGTTCCACGGCGCAGCGAGGTTGATTGAAATTTCAAGAGTCAGATCACCTCTTTTTGTACGCACCCGCAGTGCTTGCCTTATCGCTTTTTCTATTGGTTTTTGTTAGGGACGGGGAAGGGAAATATTACGATGCCGCGCTGCACCGTCAAATTTCATTTTTTGTCCCCACGGTTTCCGTTTCAATAGAAAGGGAAATTTTGGTTGCAAAAGAGTTGGCCTTGAAAAAGGGAACTTGAATGGGACTTGTTGCTTCTGGAATGCATTCCAGGGGGTTAAGTAATTGGACGATTTTCGGCTTGTGATGTAGTTTCGTAACGTGCACTGGTGTTGAGAAATTATAGTACAAAGGGGAATTTTTGTACTAATATATTAGAATTATAAAGGTTTATACTGAAATTGTTTATTTGAACATTGTTCTTACATTAAAGGTTTGTTCAGAACTGGCAATTTTTATTCTGTAACGAATTATATTGAATGAGTATCGCCGGTCAAAAACCCATCGACCATACCATCCATTTTATTTTTTTTGTAAGAATGGTGATTTTATGCAGATATGGGCACATTTTTAATAAAAAAATAAACGTTAGTTTATTAAAATTATCGATTTATCGGAGGCAAGTAAGATACTTCGATAAAACTATCTTAAATATTGGACCATTCACAATAGCTTAGATAAAAGTAACGAATTATCGTCACCTTAGTTAACTAATTTTGCCCACTAACTAAAATTTGATATATTAATTGAAGGGAGGTTCTTACGGAGTCTGAAGGGAGGGGGGAGACAAGGGAGACTCGAATTAAATTGTTTAAATAACATTTTTGAAAATTCTCAAAATTCGTTAAATTTTCAAAATTGTCAACTTTTTCAAAATGTTCAACATTTTTTTAATTAAAAATTTTTTTTAATTTGTCGAAATTTTCAAAATTTTTCAAAATGTACAAAGTTTATCAAAATTTTCAAAATTTACAAAATGTTGCAAAATTTTTTTAATTTTTCAAAATGTTGCAAAATTTTTTTAATTTTTCAAAATTTTTCAAATTTTTGAAATTTTTTTAATTTTTCAAAATTTTTCAACATTTTTGAAATTTTTTTAATTTTTCAAAATTTTTCAAAATTTTTGAAATTTTTTTAATTTTTCAAAATTTTTCAAAATTTTTGAAATTTTTTTAATTTTTCAAAATTTTTCAAAATTTTTGAAATTTTTGAAAATTTTCAAAATTTTTCAAAA
>JABFPB010006824.1:0-11628 GCA_022817645.1 Ceratoteleas bidentatus | reverse complement strand
TAACTGTAATACTTTCCAGTCGATGTGTAAAATTAAAGTATATATACTTGATTTTTAAACTTTTGGCGTAACACTCAGGATATATACTTTAAACGGCACTGTAAATTTACAGTCTTCTTTTACAGTGTAGATTGCGACCGTCACCTTAGTGCAGTTTTCTTAGTGCAAGAAGTTTAGCGCATAATGCACTCTTACTATTACAGCACGTGATTACTTCTTGCAAGAATTAGATAAATTTTGTGCTGTTATAGCAAGAAATTTTACTATTTTAGCTCGATCGTTGTCCGAGCTGTAGTTGTATGGAGGGTATACTAATACAGCCCTCTACATTGCTGTACCACCCCTGTTGAAAAATACTTATAAAAACTATCAAATACTAATAGGAAAATTCTATCAGTTCTAATAGGAACTGATAGAATTTATATGTATTTCCATAAAAATATTAGTTTGCCGTACAAAAGTACATTTATTTAAATTTAGATACCTGCCGGACAGAAACCGCATACTTACTTATACCCTAAAGGAGCACGTTATTTGAATAAACGTTGATTCAGCGTTCCCGAAATCCTTGAATCAACGTTGGTTCAACGTTGCTGGTTCAACGTTTCAGCAAACGTTGAATCAACGTTGAGGAGACGTGGATCCAAGGTTGCATCAACATTATGTACTAACGTTGAGTCAACGTTAATCTGAGATTGAACGAGGGTTGATTCAACAACATGTTAACGTTGATTGAAAATTACGTTAACGTTGAATCAACATTTGAGAACAACGTTGACTCAACGTTGAATAAAACGTTAATGGCATGAATTCCTCAGGGCCTTGATTCCACGTTGTTTCAACATTGTTCCCAAACGTTGATTCAACGTTGATTCAACTGTGATACACTGATGACTGTCAACGTTGATTCAACGTTGTTCAACGTTGAACCACCGTTAATTCATCGTTTAGCCGATAACGTTGATTCAACCATGAATCAACGTTGACTCAACGTTGAATCCCTGATCCAGCAACGTTGAACCACCGTTGATTCAAGGATTTCCGGAACGTTGAATCAACGTTTATCGTAGAATATACATAACCTCACTCTGTAATGTGAAATTGCTAATATAAATATGGTTTAATTCCGTACCATAAAAGGTCTAAACGCTGAAAGTATACAAACATCACATGTAAGATGTTTTTATCAACAAAATATCATTCTGTCACAGAATGAATTTCATGCTCTGACAATAGGAATCTCTTACAGCAGAAAAATCCTGGCTGCCATAAACAGAAAATGTCTAAGAGTGTGAACATTCTAGATACATTTCACAGAAAATACATTCCCACACTTCCATTCGGATATCTTCAACCAATCTCAAAAACCATCATCCTAATTCAAACACTCCCCACCCCTAAACTTCCACAATTCTCTACATCTAACTTCCAACACACCTTTTACACCCTTTTTTCCTCCACCCATAAGTGTCGAAAAATTAGCATATAAATCGAAATTCGTGTAATTTGCACCCACACTCCCAAACTTTCCCACAAAACTAACGAATACCCACATGCGATGAGTTGTGAATTAGCATACAAGCACCGATATGCGATCGTCCGGCAGCAAACCCGATGTAATTACGATAAGCGTCCGACACTCGGCAGCGTAAATCTGACGTAAGGATGCGCGTCGCTCGGGTGACGCGTGAGGTGCACAGTGGCATCTGAAATATTGATCCCGCGGGTTCCATTCATCCGCGCGGGACGCGTAATATTTTTGCCGTTTACGTGCGCCGGAGTGGTCTATATTTGGGCGCGCGGCATGCAAATTATATGTGCCACAGGTAGGCGAGTCGGGCCGGTCGATAGGCGCTATATTTAACCGCGCTGTTCATTGTGTTTCGCAATGAGCGAGCGGGGTCAAGTACCGCCCGGGGTGCCAGATGGCCGCGCGAAAACCGCCGCGTTTGCATGCCGCGGCGTCTTCGGCCGTGCCGCAGCAACACGTGGCTCATTTCGGCCCGCACTTCGCTCACGCATTCGCCGACGCAGACGGCTTTTGGCAGTCGGCGAAGACGCTGTCCGGACGCCGCCTGCCTTTTTCGCCGCTTTTTGCACGCAGACGGCCGAGGGAGGGTTCGGCTGGGCGGGGCTTCCGGGAGACGCTGCCCGGGGTGAAAATGCCGAATTTCGGCGCGAACTTTCGGGGTGTGTGGAGAGCAGGGAATTATGTTGCACGCAGGGAATTATCCCAGTTAAAACACCTTCCTATATTTAGTTGGATGAGATGATGTTGATTTTACTTTGCTATTATTTCGATTCACTTTATTTCAGCTTAAACACAAGAAAACGATTGGGTAGGAGTTGTTTGGTTGAATCTATCAAAGTTTTGCCAATTTTTTCCAGTATATTTCAGATAATCGTTATGAAACAAGTTGCTTTTGTCAGCGGAACTAAAAATGCTATTATTTAATAATTAAATATCAACATTGATACGACTTTCATGTGAAAAATAATTTATTTTGAATCCTAACCTCAATCCTGTGATATGTCAAATGATTGGGAAACCTGCATGAAGTAATCAACAAAATGTTTGGTAGAAACTACCAAATTCTTTTGAGGACCAAATAATAAGAAAATTCTTTGGTTGATTTAACAGGATTTGTCAGGAGGAATCGATAGAAGTAGATTTTCTTTTTTGTAGAAATAGAAATCTTCATGGCAAAATATTGACAAGATTTTCCACCTGTGATAGCCGGATTCAGGTTGGTGTAACCGGATCTTTTTAAGAGTGTATACGAAAATGTGACTGTATGTATTACTGCGAAAATTGTAAATAAAAAATGTAAACAAGTAACAGATTTATGCGACCTTTTCATATATATATGTTAGAGTTGTTCACATTTTTATCAAACATTTTCATATACTGAATTTGTAACTTTCATTTTTTTTTCTTTACTTTATTTGACAATAAATATACTTTTTTTTAATATAATATACTTTTCTTCACCGTGTGTATTAAGATTTTCTTCTACTGCATTTGTGGTTGGTTCAATGGCATTTTTCCTCCCTATGTGTATTGGGCGCTAAGTTGTGTTTAAGCTCTCGGCCAAGAAGACTCGACACACGTGAATAATTATCGCGCGATTAATAACCCGATTCGCGTCACATAAACGTCGCGATAACATTTTCAACGCATTTTCCACGGTTTTCCCGGGGGTCGTCTGGGATTTTGATCTTTGAACAGATAGTAGACTAAGACTAGTGTTAAGTTAGCGATGGAACTGAAGACATATGCAAACAGAGTTAAGAGGGTTGCAATTTAAAAAGTACGGTCGCAGTTAAGAACAATACAAAATGTGTAATTTAGATTACATAGAAAGTCTGATTAATTTACAATTGAATGTTTTCAGTGATAATAATTATAGAAGTACAAAACATATTTTAATATAATTTTATTTTATTACTTCCATTGTAGAAATAAAATCTGTGAAAAATGCTTTAAAACCCTCTGAAAATTTCTGAATACCTCTGACAATTTTTCAAAATCTCTGAAAACCTGTGAAAATCTCGAAAAATTGGAGCCGTCAGAGATATTCAGACAAAACTTTGAAGTTTTCAGAGGGTTTCGGAGATTTTATTTCTGTTAATAAAATTTCTGAAATCCTCGATTTCGAAAATAAAGTAACGCAAACAGTTACTTTATTTGAATGAATACTTTAGTTATTGAATTAATGTTTTATTATTTGTGTATTCTTGATAACTCATTATCTGTAGCAAAGCCTTGATCAAGTCGCTATTACATATTTGAAGTCGAGTAAATAAATTTAACATTCATGAATATTTGATCATTTAATTGAAAATCCAACCATGTTTAAAAATCATCAAAATCAATTTTTTGAAACCTTCAGGGTGATCTCCCCTAAAAGGAATATACTTAAAGAAACATACCTTCAATTGATTATTTTTAAGAGTGCATTGAAACATTAGTTCCAGACAGTTCTCACCCGTTATTGTATTTTCCAAAATTTATAGACTGCGAAGATTGATGTATGTTTACCCGCGGGATGCGATTTCTTGTTTATATCTTTGAAACGTTCTTACAAGTCTATAAGTTCACAAACTATCGGCAAATGGATTTGCAGCGTTATTTGAATGTGGCGTAGATAGTTGTTTTACTGCGCATAGTACACGATATACAGCGACATCTCTTCTTGCAATAAATCTAATTAAACAAGTGGCTGGTTAGTGGAGCGAATCTCGAATATTTGCTAAGTTTTACAGTCGACCATTATTTACCGCGAATCGTTTGCTAATGCTGTTATTACATGAAAATTAAATAATTTCTTTAGAATTTACTCTGTATTTTTATAATATAGACATAGACGTTGACAAAAACAGAATTCAATTGAATTATATTTATTCAATTTCATCCGAACAAGACCATCATATTTTAAAGATTAAACCAACTTACTAAAGTGAAGTTCGATCTTAATTATGTTGAAGGTCTCGTCCGAATGAAAGGCCCAACCAAAACTTTAAATTGAATTCCCACCCTAAATAAATTTTCCACGAAAGATCTAAATAATCACGGCCAGGCTACGCAACATCAGTTAAGGCGCCGGAATTTTGTTTTTTCTAAAATGTTATTTAAACCTTGTTGACGAAAAGCTCAGAAAGTGCGACAACATTAAATTTATTCAATTTTATCCGGACAAGGCCTTCAACATAATTAAGATAGAACTTCACTTTATTCAATTCGTTAAATTCTCAAATTATACCTGCAATGTTGATACCAACTCTAGAAAAGAGAAAAAAACATTTTAGTTATTGCAAATTATTGCGATATTGAATATTTTAGTAGTTCTTACCTGTATCAAAATAAAAAATGATTTATCACAAATCTTTGTGACGTTTTTGCATGTAAAATACAAATGTATCTCAATCAGCCAATACATTTTGTATGTATTATTTCGTAAAACCCGGTCCATTGGGGCGGAGAACACGTTGATTATAACAGTTTCATGTTGGCTCTACGAAGAGTGCGCACAGAAAATTGGCAAGGCGAAATTCGCGAATTTTCGGATCAATGTATCGCGTCGCGAAATTAGCATACGGGACATAAATGTAACGCGTGTTAATGAATGTCAAACATGACTGGATTTTAAGGAGGAAATGTAGCGCGCAGCGCTAAATGGAAGACAGTTCCAGTGGGGCTTTTATAATACTCAATGGTGCATTCATTAAGAAATCAATGTTCCTTGGTACGCGCACTAATTAGTATATTGTAAAACAAATATATCACGGAACAAAAACCTTTGTTCGCCTCGTAATTTGTAACGAGAGTCCGTAATTAGTCACATTAATGTGACTAATTACGGACGTCGAACTTCTTATTCCGTTAAATTTCGCTCGACGTCGACGACGCGTTTTAAAGTGTTTAACAAATGAACTTAGACAAATAAGAGTTTAACGTCTGCGCGGCAACAAAAGAAAATTGGACGTCCGCGTGTTTGCTATTCGTATCACGGCCCGACTCCCGGCAATTCGTGTTATTGTTCGCGTAACGCACGGCGCCGGAGTTACGAAAATATTAACTCCGAATACAAATCTTTGAGCGAAATGATTACCGCCGTTGGCTGGGCAAATGTGATTGGCGGCATTAAAGCCCCGATCGATTCGATATAATTCAATACTTTCGCCTTACCTCGCAATCGAACTTTAAATTTAGTCATGATTTACCGTGAAACTCGATTTATCTAAAAGTACTTTTAGCCTAATGAGGCCACTTCAATCGAATATCAAACTTTCGTCTAATCTTTGGGATTCTCCGCGGTGAGAATCGTTCGACGCGAACGCTTCTCCAACGAACGGGCGTTTTACAGCTTTTTTAATGGATATTCCAGTCTTGGGAGATCCAGTCAATTAACCGTGAAAAAATAGCCCAAGACACTTGTAGAAATGAAAGGTAAGTGGAGAATTTCGAGCGAGAACTTTCAAACTTTATTCCGGAAAAAAAATCTGAAGACGAAAGTCTAAAATTATCGAAAAATTCGCGACGCAGCACCTGCCCAATTAGGCCACTGTGGAAGGGTTCGCGATGTCGATTTTGCGAAACGACACGCCGAATTGTTCTTAACCTCGAAAAACTTTTCAGTATTCTACGAGCTTGCAGAGATTTTCGTTCAGCAAACGCTGAAAGTCGTTGATCCTTTTCTTCCGCAGAAGGAACCCAATTGAACCCGACCAGTAAATACCCCGGCCTGGCAAATGAATAAACAATCGCGTTCAATTTAAATTTCAATTATTCGAAACAATGGTTGCAGATAAATATACCTGCTTGCGATGGTAACAATGTCGGCTGAATAATCTCATGCAAACTGCAAACCCCGATATATCCTTTCTTAATTAATGCGCGCCCGAACACTACATCAATCCCATTAAACCCCATTTTGAGCATTAACCGAATCGAGTCAGGAATCAATTAAAAACATCGCGGCCAGGGGGAAGGACATTGATCAAAGCGAGCAGCACTTCTATCCATAATAATTAGTATCCGACGCAGTCAGTAACATCGACCTTAGGCTAAATGAAGGAAATGGCGTCAGGAGCTGCGTGACTCAGAGGCACGGAGCTTCCCTCTTTCTGGTCTGGCACTATTGCTGTCTCTTCTGCGGCTCGACTCCACTCGGTTTCCCCACACCTCCGCGTGTACCTTTCGGATTGCGGCGGCTTTTCCTCCTCAGCCCTTATATACACACGCACACACACAGTCAAACTATACGGGCACACATACATGCATACATTTCGTCTTCGAATTTCTTCCGGTCCCGGTTCCACGCCCTCGTCCGGCTTCCCTTCGAACAAATGAATTACTGATCCGCTGCTCGTCCGGTTCATTACTTATGAACGCTTTTTTAGGTCGTTCATAATTGATCATAGGAAAATGTCCGATATTTGCACTGGTTTGGTAGCCGATTGGCGTACTAGAGATGGGAATTCTGCTGGACATTTTCAAGACGATGGCGAGGGTTTGGTGGCGTTTTTCGTCGTAAATGAGGGTAGAGAGAAATTGCTGTTTTTCGAGGGATGTAATGCACGATTTATGGGTTTAGAAAAGTAGGGTTATTTGAATTAAAAGGGCAGAATAGTGGAATAGCATTTTTTGGATGATTTAACTAGTAGCAGGGTGATCGCTGGTTACCGAAAGCCATTTTCCCTGTGTTAAATTGACCATTTTATTATGATTTACACGTTTGTATTGGCACTATTTATTTATATTTTAATAATAATTGCATGTACATAAAAACAGTCTTGTATGCCTTTGAATAGTTTAATATTTTTTATTGCAGTACGTATATAATATATTATACAATATTTCCATAAAATAAACTGCATTTCTCGTTGATCATATTTGTTTCAAAATAATCACAACTCGCTGATAATCTTATACAACACATTTTTTATTTTTAGATTTTAACGTCATAAAATCTACATTTTTTATTTATTTTGTTTTCGGTCTTTTTATTTCCAGGTCCAGTTGACTTTGTTTCATTTTCAATTTTTTTTATTTAACATTTTTATTTTTTATTTTCTTTATTTAACATAATTAACTACGTTAATCAACTGGGCAACCAATTTGTCATCACTTCTTCAACTGTTTGGTCAAGCTGCGGACCACGGATTTGGTGATAACAAAAAATTAATTTATTATATCATATTTATATATAGAATGTACTATCGTTGATTATTGTGTGTAATTTGTTTTTATCGTGTAAACTTAATTTTACATTTACTAGCAATGCGATGTATCGTGCTAATATATACATATATCACGTACAAAAAGAGAGAGTTACCCACGTTTTCGAATCAATCTTGTTCGTTAACAATAAACCAGTCGTTACACTTAGATGTGCAACCTCACATAGAAGCACTGATGAACATGTTTTTTTTTATTTAGAGAAATCGACGACCAATTGGAGTTTACTTCCAAAATAGTTTTAATGATTAAAACTATTAAATGTTCAATGCTAAAGTGAAGTGAGTTTTATTATAAATGCAACAAGATTAATTAACTCCAACAACATTATTATATTCGTTGTTATTCTAATTCGATAAATTTAAACTGTATAATAAGAGTATAACTTATACACAATTTGTGAAACAATGTCCTGAAATCAACGTTTACGTGGACAGGTTTTATATAAACAAATTGTTTTAATATGTAAATTATAATATTCATCACATTAATATACGGGAAACCGGGGCTAATTTTATGTATTTTGTAACAAGATATTCACTCTTTCAAAAATATATTATCTTCACTAGCACTCTATCTGTTCATATTTAAATTAGCAAAATGCAAATTGGTGCCCACTTAGCCCCGATCTACCCTACTTATTTACATTATAAATATATTTTTGAAGAAACCATAATTTACGTCTACTTTCTATACAATTAATAAACTATACCATCAAGACTGTTAAACTTAGTTTTGCTTGCGGAACATTTAACAAGAGTTTTCCTGGTAAATATTATCTCAAAATAAATATTATCTCGAAAACATGTTTACACTGAAATATTCAAAATTAATTTATTGCTAATTTTTAAAAGTATATTAATTTGCTATTTATAAATAAGTATCCGAGTCTTAATAAGACTTGTAAAACATGGCAAACATTATGAAAACATAAATATAATTATTTAAAAAATAAAAAATTAATAAAAATATCCGTAGAGCTTATATATTGAAATATGTAAAGTAATCTAACAAATAAAGTTCTCAAAGTGAGATGCATTTACGCTGAAACATTGATCGCTTAATTAAAGTGATTAGTGTCAACACTCTTTTCACTTGCATAATAAATAGATGAATATTAATTATTATTCTGCAAACAACAATTTCATTTACACGAGAGAAACTCTTTCTTCCTGAAAACAACAAACGACGCAGGCAAAAAGCGCAACAGCGTTCATTACAACACATTCCTCTACAGCTCACTCTCGCCTCTATTTTAAAATTTGTCATACTTGCCAGTTGCAAAAACGATACTGACATCGTACAAAGTTCTAAAATTATATCAATCCCCAAAAAAGATCCCTACCTTACTCTGTCAATCTAATAAACTTGCAACGATGTTAATAAAGGCTGATGTGAAATTAAGAATAACAAAAATTAATATTCTTAGCGTTTCGTTTTCCAGTCAGTTTTCAATTTGAAACACTTACTGGAGATATAATTGTTACCGAATATTTGTTTATTGTCATTGGTTATAGTTTATATAAAGCTAGTGTATTATTGTTGGTTTGTTATGTATGGTTGTAACGTTAATTATAATTTAAGCTTTACGTAACAATCATGTAACAGGGCACAGGTTAAATCTAAACCGATTACAGAACTATATTTCAAGTTGTATAATTGTTATATATATATATTTCTGTTACATCATATATTAATTTCAAAACTATGATCTATTTCATTTTAAAGCATAAAACAACGAAATACTTTTATGATATCAATAATTGATAACAACAATAATGAAATCGTATGATAAACAACTTTTAATGTTACTGAAAATCGGCGATTACTTTGTTTTTGAAACTGAATAGTTTTTTACTATTTATTTCGACTTTCGATCAATCATTAATGAATGCAAATATCTCAGTATACATAAAGTAGTTCAAACAAAATATAATTTGAGCAATTTATTATTATACGACAAATTATTAATGTTATGATCAAAATAACCTTTTCAATATTGTTGATAATGTGAAATGACTTTGCATTTATGTACGCTGCATAAAAGCTAATACAAATTTATGCATGTTCAAAGTCAAACATCTCCGCTTTAGGAAGGTCAATCCCGTTCAAATTTTAATTGCGAATTTCACTATATTCGTAATGTAAATTATATAAATTTCATAACACTCTACTAATTTTGAGACATACCACCTGCAGAAGCAGGTATTTCAACATTCAAAATAATATCTACGAATTTCATACACACTTCGAATAAATCTTCCACACGACTCTTAAAAGTGATACATGATGGTAAAATAATTAATAAGTTCCTCTAAAACACTCTTAGCTCATCGTCGAGGATGTCACAGCACAAAATCAGCATATTTCAAAATCACTCAAGTCTGTATTAAAAAACATCACTTTTTAATTTTTAATCGGCCCACCCAGAACTTAAAACTGCTTATTATCTTATTAAAGTTCCCAAAATATCAAGCCAATCGAACAATATTTACAGGTTGCGCAGAGTTGTCGAAATTATGAATAAAAACGTAATTTTTGTGTACTATTCGATTCAGATTTTGTTAATAATGATTAGCAATGTTTGTAACAGACTCCTTACAGGTATTAGAGATGATCTGAACATTAGTAACAAAATATTAATCGAATAGTACACAAAAACCGTTTTCAGTCTTTATTTCGACAGCTCTGCGCAATCTATAAATCTTGCCCGATTGGCTTGATATTTGGGAAACTTTAATAAGTTAATATGCAGTTTCATAGATATATACATATAATATAAATATAATATACGTATATTACACATATACTATATATATCAAAATTGATGTTCTATCAGGGTCGATTTCTGTCTAAGCCGTATAAAATATGTAAGATGGTTACCTCGTTATAGGCAAATACATTTTTTGAATCGTCTAAATGTTTCGTTTCGCGAACTCAATTGTTTTTCACACGTATAAAGTTTATTAGATGATTGAACTTAATTGTTTTGGACTAAATAAGTTACCTGTGAGAACTAAAACTTACTTCTAACAACTAAGTCGTTTTTCAGTGACAGCAAGATATCTTGCCGTCACAGAATGAAAATCAGTTTGCCACATAATGAAAGTCATGTTGTGAAAGATTTGATTTTCCTTCTCTCGCAGAAGGATTCTTGTTGTGACAGTATTTTTAAGACTGTACAGCTACAATATTTGTGCCTAACGTAGTATTTTAATCTTTTAAATAGTATTTTTTATTAAGGCCATCCTGAGAATTTCCAAATCTCGTCACAGTCGCAGCGTAATACATCTATCGGTCGAGCGTCAACTCGTAATTGAATCGCGGCGCGCGAACAGGTGATACAAAGTATTCGGCCGCGGCAGTGATCGTTCCAGACATCTCATTACCGCGATAGGCCGAGCCAGATCGCGCTATCGGCATTAACCGCCGCGATTAATTGTCAGCGTGATATCATTAGTATTACCGCGTACACCCCGTTAACCGGTTCGGCGCAATTAACAGCGCTTTTCCACTCATAACTCTTTATCAGGGCTGATTAATGAGCAGTCGCTCGTTCGTTCAAGCTAACGACAAAGAACGTCGATCGTCGATTCCTATTAATGCCGATCGATTGGTACGCACACTGCGAAACATTTTTCGTTATGTCACCTCGAAAATCTAGCCCAATCGAATATTTATTGATTTAGGTAAATTACATGATTACTGAATTATTTTACTGAATCTCGTTTTCAGTGTGAAAAAGTATTAGCGACTATTTGATAGTCGCCAATATGCACTAAGGAATTAACCTCTACACTGAGAAAACTAGATGGCGACCAACGCCATCTAGATGGCGACCAGTACCATCTAGATGGCGACCAGCGCCATTTAAATTGCGAAAATCG
>JABFPB010006823.1:0-11632 GCA_022817645.1 Ceratoteleas bidentatus | reverse complement strand
GCAGAGAACAACTGTCCTTTATTCTAATTTATATTTTATAAATGCCCTGAATGTTTAAGACATTAGATAAACTTATCGACAGAAACTCGGAGTTTACAGTGATTAATACTATAAAATGTTCTTGAAAATTGCAGGTAATTACGAACTCAGAAAAATGTTTCATTAAATCTGAGGATTAGATTATACAATCTTGATCATAAATTAATATATAGCTGATTTTACGGTCAGTATCGTAAAATTAAGTATCCAAACTGTAGCCACGCCAAGAAGTAATGCAAAGCAAAATTCACCGATTTTTCTATATATTTTTTATATTTTTTAACAATATTCATATTCGCTAACAATGGATAGCTTATCGATCAATTAAATTGTTAATCAATTAAACTATTTCATGGTCTTAAATAATGAATAAATAATTAAACAATTTCTTCTGAAAACCATTTGGTAATTAATTAGCATAAGAATCCAGTTAAGCTAACATAATATACATTTCACGTTTCACGTTTATTTGATTTACGTATGCATTCGGTTAATTATACCGAATAAATTGATGATTTTTTAATCCATAAAGAAATTCGACCTGCACAACAAAATTATTCGGTAAATTCAACAAGATAACTACAAATAAATGTTTGTATTATGTTCAATAAAAAGATTAATCATAATTATAATTATATAAAATAAATATTATTTCATGCATCAAAATCTGCACTGAGATTTGCCTGAGATCTTTCATTTTTGTGTAATTCAACCAAAATAATGGAGTTTTCATAACTTACTTAAATATT
Organism: Ceratoteleas bidentatus; assembly: GCA_022817645.1. Classification (NCBI taxonomy): domain Eukaryota; kingdom Metazoa; phylum Arthropoda; class Insecta; order Hymenoptera; family Scelionidae; genus Ceratoteleas; species Ceratoteleas bidentatus. Next base: position 10,844 of record JABFPB010006823.1, on the reverse strand, counting down.
TTGGCCTAACTAAATTTTGGTCATTTTTACTGATCTATTTAATAAGTGATTTGAACTATTTATTAGTTAGTATATTAGTATTTTTTTCTCCTCTTTTCCTTTCCACAAATAGAGGATAATGTTATACAAATGAACCCAACATTGGTCCAATCAACCATCCAGTCGACTTACCTAAAATTCCGAATATTCAACCAAATACTCTCTACGGCTACCTTAACCAAACATTTTAGTTGAATCAACCAAACAGTTCTTAGTATTTCTCTAGCCATCTTCCTTTAGCCATCTGGAGCTCACTTAGCTCAAATAACACTCGCGCAACGCCGATTCAGCGCGCTTCTTGTCTCCCGCGCTTTTTCGGCCACTCCCGAGGAGGCCTCGAGTTTTTGCGCGCAGACTCGTCAGAAGCGCGCGCCACTCGAGCCTTCTTTCAATATTATTATCGGCGGCACAATTTTCTCTTTTTGTTCGGCGAACACACGGCCACCGTAAACTCGCGGTTCAACGACTGCTTAATGCCCAGCTCTTCGTTAGCGTCGGCTGCTCGCGTGCCCATTTTTCCCCGATTCCCGTGTGTGATTTCTAAAGTGATATTTTTACGCGGCAAGCCGCCCATAAATTAACACCTCGGGCACTCTTTTACGAGGGAGTTTACGCCGCCAGTCCAAACCACGTTGCGGTTACGTTTCAGTGACTTATTTGACGTGATTGCCGGATTCAGTTTTTGCTTTCATTTTTTAGCGTGAAGTTGAAGAGAGTCAAGCACTTATGGTCTCTATGAGAAAAGAGGATTTGTGCTGAAAAAGTTATATTGATAAGAGTTCAAATGATTTTTGTGGTGGGAGCATTTGTAAAGAAATTAGTTCTAGAAGTTAGTCTTAAATATTACAGCATCTATTATTAGTTTCATTAAATGTTTGCTGATCCAATCAAATGATTTGGTTGAAAATAAAAAAAAATAAAATTACATAAGTTTGGCTAATTCGTATAGTGAAATAAAATTATCTTACTCTTATATCGGTGAAATTGGGAACTAAAAAAACAAACATTGTAATTATCGAAGTTAACGATTAAAATTGTAAGAAATTACATTGTCGACATCACTCCTGCACATTTCTGACTTTATATTTGATTTTAACCAAACGTGTCTGGAATTCACCAACATTTTTCCGACTGATAAAACCGTTTCTTCAAAGATGAACTTTTTCTACGATTTTTGGAAAACGAGTTTGCAAATTTTTCGCTTAAAGTGAAACTATGTCAAAACTGGGTTTCCATGTGAAACTGATTATCAGAAAAGTCGGCCAATCGGTTGAAGTATCCCCCTCGCAATTACGCCAAACCGCGTCTAGGCATACAAAACGAACGCGCGTCTTCCGCTCGCAAGCTCTCTCTTGAACAGGTTCCAGCACTCTTATTTATTTATTTCCAGGCGCGGATGCGCCTGCAAATAAATACGACAAAAAAAGTGTCTCGAATTTTCTCATTCTCACCGCCCGGTCGCATTTTTACGACACGCTCGACGCCGATTTTATGCATCGAGCGCGTCAGTTTCAATGCAAATGCGACCGTACGCTGACGTTTATGGAAAATTCATTTACACGAATTCAGAAAACGGCGCCGGCGATTCGCCGCGCCTTGGCAAATTGAAAAGGAGTTACGGCGGACGTTAATTTAATCGACCGATAATGATAATCGCGATCAAGTTAGCGGTTTGCCCACCAACAGATAAAGTTGCGTGTATAAACAAGAATGTAAAAAAAGGCCCAGTTTGGCATGTTTTCGAAAGGTTGGGTGTAGTTTAAAGTTCATGTAAAATGGTAACGTTTCGCAGCAGGTAAAGAAGGCTATTTGATACAGTTTGTAGGGAAAATTGATGAAGTGTAAGACGTTTGAAATGAACGGTTTACATTGCGAGTTATTGGCCCAAGTGTCAGCCACTCCTTGTTTGATTGGAGGTTATGTGCACATTAATCTGGGAATTGACGTGAGTTGTAGAACTAATTCAATTTCGTGAATTATAGAACGAAATTTGTGGGAAAGTGGGTATATTTTAGAGCATTATTTTCTTAAAAAATTTAATATATATAGAGCTAGAGTAAATTCGTAAATATATTATATTGCTGCATTCGTTATTTTATACTAATAATTTATCTGAGAGATGAAGTATAAAAAATTGACATAAAAGTCATATTTAAAAACGATAATAAGAGCTTTCGATTACTGAATGGGATTAGAAAATCAGTCTAAATCAAAGTTAATTCATGTGAAAATGAGTTCTTACAAAAAGTGTCGTGGTCTTTATGTTAAATCCTATTAAAGTTAGTCCATGAATAATTTCATAGTAGCTTTGTAACGTTTCATTTCGTATAAAAAATTAATATATTTTCGATAATTTTTTTCCAGTGATTAAAGAAAATCTTAATCTAATCTTTACATACTTTTTTACAATTGTGAGACTTTTCTTGAAGTTAGATTAATGTAGATTGAAACTTATATATTTAGCTATGAATATTATGAATATTATAATATCTAATCTAAATAAAAAAAAATATAGTTCATAAAGTGATCACTCAGAATGATCGATGACTTGATTTAGTTTTTTTCTATATTTCTTTTCGCTCACCTATACAGTTGCAGCTTCAGATATGTCATTCACCACACCACAATTAGAATCATATATTTCTATTTTCACACACCTTTCTGTATTCTTAAAATAATATTTTCTCTGTAAATACTTTTACTCAGCTAAACCCCCAAAGTATTACATATAATCTCACAAAATCACAACCGTTACTTCCTACGACTTTACACCTGTTTTTCACTCGAAACTCGCTGAAACCATATGTTTTAAACCATAAAAAACAATTCAGACTAAAAAAATCGCGAACTTTCCTTCCCACGTTTTCGGTCCACTTTCTAATCATCGTCCCGACTCCCATATTTCGTGAGCCCGCTTCCCTCCCCTTCCCTCACTGCTCGAGTTAATGCCACCTTCTATTGTCTCGTTTCCACCGCTCGTTACCGATTCGATCAGCAATCCCGAATTAAGGTATTGTTCGAAACAAGAGTAAGCTTGAATTGCCTGTTTGGAACTAAAACTAATTTTTTCACAAATCAAAATTGAATTATTACTCAGATATTTATTTACAGATCGTATCGATTTTTCACATTGTTATTATTTATTTCACAAAATTATTTATTTTTATCCACACCAAAAGCAGAAAATTAACATCTGAACGGTCATTTAATTTTTAAAACCTTTATTTTTAACTTTGATTTCCCAAAAATTTCTCTCGATGCTAAATGGCCAGAAAAACTTGAAAATCGTTTTGAATGGAAAAGATTTCCCTTTTTCAAAAACGATTTCTTTTCAATGAAAATGATTTATTTTCTATCAAACCATTTCCTTTTGTGCCAAAATTCTTTGTTTTTCCTCAAATAATATTTTTAACTTTGAATACCACCTCAACGGCAGCTTTTCCGGATCACTACGTCGTCCGAGATAAGATTCGCGCGAAAATCCACGCGTTCTTCCGTTCGAGGCCAGTGTCCCGAATCAATTCGTACTACGGCGGGACGATAAACCGGCGAGTCGTCGCACATATGCGCCGGGGGAAAGTACCGCCTGGAAAGTGTGGCGGTGCATTGTTCGCGGCCGTCGATAGAATTTGTTAAACTCCCCGATCGGTATTCGAGCGCGACGACGTTATTGCTAATGCGCCTCGATCATGCGAGGCGCAGGTACTTTCTTCTGCGATTGAATCGTAACCGATCTCGGAGGCAATTGATTTCTTTACGGCGGGGAAATTGTTTTGACGACGCCGAGGGAGAACGGGGGTTTTGGGTCGAGGTTTGTAGACTCGAATCGTTCGAAAATTGGAAACATTGTTAGAACGATCGCTGCAAGTGGGTCGGTGGATTAAGATTGCACATAATATGGAAATTGAACGATAGTTGTAACTGCGGCATTTCGGTTGTGGTTTACGAACAGTGCGAGTAATAATTAAAAATTTCAGTTTCAGGAAAGGATTTACATTTGAATGCGCTTTCTGTTTGTCGGTCTCCCGACTTTGTAAAGCAGATCTTCAGTAGGTCAAACCGATTTTCTGTCGGAATATAAAAGTTCTAGGACGACATTTATGTGGTGTGTTGGGAAAAGCTTATTGTATATTTCAATGTTTCGGGAAGGAAATTTTGAATTATGGGATACTCTGTTACACATGGATGCGCTCTATGTGAAATTATACGTGTCACTTTGGTTCGAAAATCATTTTCTGGTATGTACGTCGATTTACTCTCGATAATTTGTCATCTTCTGGATAAAGTCTCATTAAAAAGTCCATTCAATCGCCTGACATTGCAGTTCCGACCTTGTGATTTGTCTCAGTAAACACAGGTTTAGCGACCGTTCAAACGAAACTTCAATTATTTTTAATTGCAGATACTATACGTCAAGAAAAAGTCCTATTTATTAAATAAAATCAGCTGACGCCGATAAACGCATCAATTGATGTCTACCGTCATTATTTGCAGGATGCACTTATACAGAAGCCGCCTATCAAGAACTTGCACTTTAACTCCCATTTAAAATTAAATAGTTTCGTAATAATCGCGATTATTGAAAAAAAATTCTAAAATAATATATACACATTATCAATATAATCTATATAACAAAATTCAGTGAACAACGTAGAAAGCAATGTTTTTTTGTATTTAAAAAATTGTGTATTTCATATTAAATACAAATTATTATAATTCATAAATTTAAAAAAGTTACGTTTGTATTATAGAATAACTTAAAATGTACTAAAGAAATGATTTTTAGAGTAAAATTTACAATGAAAGAAGTTTCATTGCATGTTAAAAAAAAATTAATTGACAATTAGCTAACATTGAATTTCGTCTCCATGCGAATTATGTTGGAAAAATAATAATTTCGTAGACACTTAAATCGATCGTTAATTCGAAAAAGATATATAGAATAAAAGTGTCGTTAAAATGAAAGAAATCGAAGAAAATAATGTTGAATTCATCCATACTTGCATTACACATTATCGTACTTTACTGAACATATTTTTAGTGGCTTTTGAGAAGAAAATTTGAGAAGATTCGATATTTGAAAAATCGATTTAGAGTTATAAGTCTAAATTGAAATAACTGAACTTTAATGAAATTTGAGTGAAATCAGTTCTAATTCCAAGTTGATTTCACTCAAATCCTTCCAAAATAACTCAAAATTGGAGTTACACCAATTTATATCATCTTTTAACATCAAACTCAACTTGTTTCAACCCATAAGTTTTTTTTCAATGTATTCTTTTACAACTCTTTTCCATACAACAATTTCTTTAAAGATTTCATTCATTTCTAACGATGAAACCATCTGAAGAACTGAGCTTGATTCCAGTAATTGGTATATATTATGATTTTTCGCATTGATTACCATGATGAAAAATTTCGCTGCGTTCACTGATACTGATAACATGTTTTATGGGTCTGTATGGATCAAGGTCAGGACTTTCCATCGATGATGCAACGTGCATGTATTACAGGTTTCTCGGTGTTCCAAATTGAGTCGCCAATTACATTTCGAGCGCTCACTTTTGTTCGGGAAATCGAAAGTCGTAATCAAGGGAATGCATGCAAATCCACTTATTCTTATTCTTATATATTATTTAAGAAAAAATGCATTCCATCCGAATTTTTTAATTATTCGGATGCATTGCATTTTTTAACGAGGAATACTTTTATTACAATTACTTGTTTTTCTCTCCTTTATCTCGTATTTTGTGGATTGGTTTAGAATAGTGATTACGCAATGTTTGGATTTTGTAATTGAATTCGACTTTTCATGTTTTTCTCAGCTGCGCAGGTGTTGGCGTCACATCATCCGCTTGTAAAAACAAGGCCCCTCAGCGAGGCGACGGCCTTGAGTAGAACGAAGGCGAAAAAAAGCTCGGAGTTCTTGCAACCGTACAAATCGCGTCCCGAAACTTGCGCCGCGTTGGCAAGACGACTTGTCACAGGTGCCTTAGGTGTCAAACTGGCAACCGCGAGACAGGAGAGAGAACGCGAGAAGATTGTTCTGAGAGAGGCCAAAGGTGAAGAAATCTGCTTAAAAGAACAACCTTGCCCAAGTACATAAATCATATACTTTTATTTATTCAAATTAAAAGCATACCATCGGGGTGGTCTAATGTTCCCAAATGTCCGAACGGAAGAAATCCCAAATGTTAAACGGGCCAAATGTCAGAAATCCCAAATGTTTAATCTACCAAAAGTTTAACTTTTGGGATTTCTAACATTTGGCCCATTTAACATTTAGGATATTTAACATTTGCGCTATTCGTCATTTGGGATATCTGACATTTAGTTTATGTAACTTTTGGTATATTTAAAATTTGGCTATTTTAACATTTGGGATTTCTGACATTTGTTCCAGTTATCATTTGTGAAGTTTAAGATTTGTCTCATTCGAGATTTGGGATATCCAACATTTGGCTTATTGAATATTTGGGATTTGCGACATTTGTCCCAATCATTTGGGATGTTTAACATCCGTCCCATTTCACATTTGGGAAGTTAAATATTTGTCCCAATTATCATTTGGGGTTTTTAGCATTTGTTCCATTTAACATTTGTGATTTGTGATATTTGGGTCATTCAGCATTTGGGATTTCTGACATTTTAAACAATTAACATTTGGGATATATAATTTTGTCCTATTTGGCATTTGGAATTTCTAACATTTGACCCATTTAATATTTGGGATGTTTAATATTTGGCAGATTAGAAATTTGGGAGTTTGATTTTGGTGAAAGTCATACTTCAGTTGGACATTTGGGAACATTAGACCACCCCAATACCATCTTTTTATCAAAAATATCAAAATCTAATCTAATTTACAACTTTCTCAAAGAACAACACTGTTCTTTTGAAAACAGCAAATTTGTTGAAATATTTATATACATACAAAAAGTTGAAGTTGTAAAGTAGAAATTAACATTGCCTTTCTCCTTCACTTAAATAAAGAATATTTTAAATTTAACTTGTCCTTACCAACCTTTTCATTATTTTAATTTTTCACTTTCAGAAAAGCGAAGACTGGAGAACAAGCAGCGAGATGATGCTTGGGAGGGTGTGATCGCCCAGAAATAACGTCTCAAAAAGACTTTTTTACCTAAGTGTATGACCGTGTGCCTTCTCACTACATTTCGAGTCTCTGCAAAACGATCTGCAAACAGTCGTCACGTCTAGATGTCGCCAGTAGTCTCATCTCATCAGAATCGCCGCATAATCGGCTCGAATCGCCCTTCGGATTCCAATTTTTATTTGTTAGTCAGGCAAACTAGACAATAAGTTGGCGGCGTCATTTTGCGTGAGATTTTCGTTCAAGTTTCGTTGCAACGACAACAACTCCAGTGGCATTAAAGGTCTCGGCGATTTCCGCCGGGATCGATTGTTGATTGGATTTAGGACATTGCGAATACAAAATGGTCGAGTTGAAACGCTTTTTAACACTCGAAATCGACTGATTTATGATGAAAACAGTTTAAGTTAATGGATTTGCCGACAGAAGTCCTTCAATTTGAGTATAAACCCGATTGAATTTGAGTATTTCAAAAAAACTCTGGATTTGTACTCAAATTAAAGGATTTCTCAGTCCAAACACAATGGCATATACCAAAATCTCGAGATTAAAAATGTTCAGTGTTAAAAAGACTAAAAAGGAATAATTTTCACTGAAAAGTGAACCGTTTCTCAATGTCTTGAGTCTGGTCTTGGTGGATTATTTAAACGCACAATCGATTTGGGGAATGATGCCCGGCGAAGGAAAAGTGAGTGCAAATTACTTCTCAGTCGTGAGAAAAATTGTTTTAAGATTAGCTTTAGATGAATCGTTTGTCATAGGTTAAAAAATTGTAAGCGATTAGTTAGTGTTTAGATCTTAAGCTATGGCGATACAATTTAAGTTTTTGTGTTAAAAATGAAAGCATTCGTAATTCGGTAAGAGTTACTTTTGGATTGTGCAAGTTAAGAGTGAGTGGATAAATGATATACTTGTAATTCCGATGTTCTTTCGTTTTTCAAATTTGTTGTCCTGTGACCTAAACATTGTTGTCTTTAAGTGCCGAGTCAGCAAGACAGAACACTGTTTTTGTTGAGATCTCGTGAATTTTGGTTTGGATGATTGGAGTATTGAGAATTTGTCCTACTGAAAAAATGTATGTTGCATTTGCATTGAAAATAATGTTAAAGTAAAGTTACTTTTGATATTAAACATAAACAAAAGTGAGCCTCTTTTTAACATCGGATCTCTTGAAAAATAATAATATATTTAACTTAATGTGAATTGATTAATGTTAATATTAAATAAAATAAGACATTTAATATGAATTATATCAAAATCATTTATATGTTTGTATTTTTTCTACTGAAATATAATAAAACTTACACTTAATATTATTTTGCATTTTAAACTTTACTTTAAATAGGAGCTCACTTTTGTATCATAGATTCAATATAAAGTATAAATATTTTTTCAGTAGTACGATTTCATCAAACTTTTCTTTCTCGGGCATTGAATTTGAAGGTACAACTTGACGAAGATTGTATTTTTATATACAATTGTTAACAATAAGACGTAAAATGGTGTATTACAGGATTGCTAGTCATGTTACCTATATTCGATGTTATTTACGTTGCAATACACAATAAGATACGAACGAACAACACATATATGTGAAATAAAGATATTTTACGTATTGAAGATTGCCGACTTTTCAGTGCTATCATACCACACCTTTCATACAGTATTTTGTCCTAAGCATTTTGGGATTAGATAATTACGAGATTAAGTAGTTGTAGTTTTAATGGTTTTTATTCCAATCATAAAAATTCAATGATGATTATTAAATTAAAACATTTATATTTGACATCTGAAGTTTTGTCTCGCAATTCCTTAACATTCTTATTATTTTGTAAACCATCATTTTTGTTCATTTATGATAAATTTATCATAGAATAAACGAGTCTTCTCTTCGAGTTCTGCATTTGGGTAACTTTCAGTCATTTTTGCTTTGGGTTCTTTCTACAGTGGATGTTTTAGTCTCTTTTCCAAAGCCCCACAAATTTTCGTGTTCCACTTATTTATCCTTGTATTTTTACTGCATTCTTCCTGTTCGTTGTTGTCTGAAAAAAATTGCAAAGGTTATAAAGGTGTTCTACAGATCGTATAAGGAAAGTAACATTCAATTAGATTAAGTATATTTGTATTGTATATACAAAAGTTTCAGAGTACTTACGATTGTCAATTTCAGTGATCGCTTGCTGAGAAATGAGTATTATCTGATCTGACTCATAATTTCTGCTCCGTTTCAAACAACAGCCACCGATAACCAACACTAAAATAAGGAGAATCATAAAACCACATTCGATTCCTCCTTTTATGAGATAGAACCTGGAAAATATTAATTTATCATTGTTACGAGGTCAGAATTGTTTTCCCTATTCTTCAATTGAGAAAAAATGTTTTTTTTTTAATTTACAATTATTAATTTATTTCAAATCAACAATTTTTTAAATACACATTTTTATACACAAATTAATTTAAATGATAAAATTTATTTACATTAAATGTAATTTGAATATTGGTATACAAAAGGCATCTTAGAAATTAATCAATCATTTTTGAATTGTTTAAATCTGTAATTCGATTGCTCCCATTAAAGTTGTCCAGTTTGAGTTTGTAATTTTTTAATTAAAATCGACCAATCTCAATTTCAGTAGTATAAAGTTACTGAATGTCAGCCACGAGAGAATTTGTTGGAATGCAATGAAATTTGAATTCTGTAGGTAATATAAAATGTGGTTTTCCAAACTTCAAAATTCGAGATCAAATAACAATTTGAAATTATAATTTATGCATTTGTAATCAAATGTCCAAAATTGAATGAACAGAACATTTTTATTAAATTTCATAATTACTTATTTAAGTAAAAGTACAATAAACGAATATTGAATAGGAGTACCTTTTTCAAATTTAGAATGGTTTCTAAATTAGTTTTCAAGTAAAATTACACCGGAATTTTGCTGACACGTACATTTTACTATTATTATTCAATAAGTGAAAAATTTCACTAAAGCAGAAGCCGCTTGATTAAAAAAATTTTAAACTTAAAAAACTTTAAAAACTAATAAATAAAAAAGTCATGATTAAAATCGATCAGGGAAGCTGATAAATATTAATCAAGATATCATAAATTAAGATATCATAAAGGTAATAAGATTCAAGACCTAAATTGTACTGTTAAAAATACTGTATTCACCGTTTTCAGTAAAGAATTTGTTTGTTGATTTTCACTAGTTAAATTGGAATATCGACGATTTAGGATTATAAAAAGCCGAGTCTCAATGCAAATTTGAAGAGGGACTTTATGAAGAGGACAAAGACAATTTCAATTTTTATTTTACCGCCCTACTGAAAAAAATGAATATGAAATTTAATATTAAATTTAATATAAAACCTCTTATACAAAATTGATATCCTATTTTACATGAAATCTAATTCGAAAAATAATATGAGATATAATATAAATTTTGTATATACCCATCGGAATTCGATGAATCGGGTATGAAATTTAATATGAAAAGTAATATTACCCTGTCAACCAAAAAATTCGATGTGACTTTCCTGTGACGTCACAGGAAAGTCACAAGTGACTCACGCGTGAGTCACGAATGCGTCACTATTTCCTCCTCAGCGTGACTTAATTGTGACTTTCACTTTTTAGTTCAATGAAATGTCTCAGGACAGTCACATAAAGGTAACTTGAAAGTCACAT
>JABFPB010006822.1:0-11631 GCA_022817645.1 Ceratoteleas bidentatus | reverse complement strand
GCCGAGTGAAGTCGGCTGCGGAACGCGGATCTAACGGAATGCATTCGTTTACTAAACGTTTGTAACTTGGATCCTATACTTAAATATGTGTTTTAGAAATGTAAAACACAAAACAGTTTCAAAACGTATTTTGTGTTTTGTTTTAAAACACTTTTCTTGTAAAACACATTGTCATCAAAACACATTACGGTTCAAAACATTTCTTCCCGTTTTGTGTTTCATTTTAAAACACGTTTAAAACATCTTTAAAACAGCGGTTTTTGCCGTGTATTACATAAATTCTTTAAGCAATATTTATATAAAATTTATATAATGCTGGATATCAGTGTAACCAATAGTCATGTTCACAAAACGACGACCCGAAGTTTTTAACAAAAATCGGAAAATGGGTAAACAATGTGAAATGTGTAATTATGTTTCTCTAACCACACCTTTTTTATTGAAATATGTCCTCCGATTTCACCAGAACGATCCTTTGTTCAAAATCAAATGTAAATTTGACAATTGCAAAGGAACATTTAAAAGTGGGAAATTAATAAAAGTGATAACTTTAATTTTAAAAGTCAATTTTCAAAAAGTTAAAATTGGTTTACGACAAAAGTGAAATGGATAAAAGTGATATGTTTAATTTAAAAAGTCTAATTTTCAAAAGATTGAATTTGGTTGAGGACAACACTGCAAAAACAAACGGCTTAATTTCAGACGATTTTTGTAGACGTTTTTAAGACACACAGCGTGCCTCATTCCATAATTTAAAAGCGTCTTAATCGTACTTTAAACGTCTTACGTTCAGATGCTTATAGCGTCTGAATATAAAAAGTATTACGTGTCTAAAAAAGTGACACACAGTCGGTTTGACACGCGTGCGCGCAATTCCGCTGTTTGCACATTGAAATGGACGCGAATTGTGAAATATGTCACTTTGGGGCCCTAACTCCGACTCTGTTATTAAGACATGTTGGGCAATACACTGTTTACCGTGAAATTTTTCAGATTTCAGTTCGAATCGCCAGCAACAAACAATAAAAAATGCGATTCAAAACAAACGCTGAAAAACGATAAATTTCATATCGATAGTAATGGCGCTAATTTTGAATTTAATTATTTTTAGGGTTATGTCTGAGGTCTAGAGGAAGGGCGGGCAAAGCGATTCGGCGGGCAAAGCGATTATTCGCTTTATCTTTACATGATAACAAGGTAGCGCCATCTCGCCGACACAAGGTGACTCTGATATTGAAGTATGAAGTCACAATACAAAATTCGCGATATTTACATAAACAATGTGGACGTTGGGTGGACAAGTTGTTTCTGAAGCTGTTTGCTAAAATTTTTCTCAAGGTAATATTATTTTCAAGATTAATATTATGCTCTAGAATTAGTTATTTAACATTTCATAACTGAAATATAGTTTACAGAGATTAGTTAACTTCAGTCAAATCTAAATTTTACTTTGATGTTAATATTGATTTACGAATTCTTAGAATTACTGGAAGGCGGACAAAGCGGTTCGGGGAATGCGGTTCACTTGCTTTCTGGTTCAATCGCATATAACTGCGTATAATTAAAATATATTTGATCTCGATGATGTGGGAATTTTATGCAGATGTTATGGGATGTTTATGTTAATGTTTATGTGAGTTATGGTAATATAACCCTAATAAGATATCATTATTATAATTTATTAATAATAACCATAATCTTATGGCCAAAAGTGTTGAAAACCACAAATATATCACCTACAGATCATATACAGATCGCAAAAGTACCGTTGGGAACGATAATGTAGAGAAAAGAACAAATAAATATGTTGAACCGCTTTGCCCGCCCTGTTGTAATATGAAGCGAAAAACATTACTTTAATTTTTTCTCGAATCAAATCAATTGCTCTGCTTCCTACAACTGTTTAACTAGTTGAGAAGCATAAAAAATAGATAAAAAGTGCAAGAATAAAATCAAGTTGTCAGTTCTATTTTGACTTTCACACCGAGCAGACGTGTTTTGGAAAGATCGCCGAACCGCGAGTGTTTACCGGCACGTTTACGAGTGAAAAGAATAGAGTCGTGAAATATTACCTCGTTCCAAATATTAATCACCACGTTCCATGTAGCACAAATAGGACACCTATTTGTGCTGATTACAGCAAATAGTGAAAATGGCTTCTGTTAAAGGAATCACCCCCGCCAATGTTCAAATTACCAACGACCACTTCTCAGCCAACGGCCAACAGTCCACACCACCTTGCTTCAGCTGCCAACCCGCAAGTTATGCTTCAGCCACGCAAAAAGACATATTCCCCACAAAAGAACAAGCTATCATTCTGGATGCAATAGAAGGTATTCCAATCAAAGAATATACTCAAGCTGTTGGTAAGCTCATAAGCCCAATAAACATACGCTTCGTATCTAGAATATCGAAAAATAGAATATGTTTATATCTCGCCAATAAGGATATAGTCAACCAACTAACCGAAAACAAGACACATGTTCAAATAAAAGACACTAACCTAGAAATTAGACCATTACTGACACGATTTCAAAGAATTATAATGTCTAACGTCTGCCCCGTCATCCCCCACTCAGTCCTTACAAATGAATTAACAAAATTAAATATTCGAATGGGATCCGCAGTAACATTTATGCGCGCCGGCATGTCAGACCCAGGTTTTACGCACATACTTAGTTTCCGCAGACAAGTTTATATTCACCCTGAAGATAGTAATAAAATCCCACAGACATTAAAAATACATTTCGAAGACACAGCCTATTGGATATACTTCTCCAACGAAAATATATCATGCTTTATATGCAAACAACAGGGGCATATAGCGAAAAACTGTCATGAACATGATAAATCCTCAACTTCAAACCTTCCTGAAGCAATGACTCCCAACCACATATTCCAATCACAATTCACAGAAAACTTATCTCTCCAAAACAAAAACATTACTGACTTCCCACCATTAATCCCTCCACCCGAACAATCCCAATACTCAAACCTACAAACTACTTATTCACCTCCAGCCCCACCCACTCCGATGACCTTTAAACGACCACTTTCAACAATATCTACAGACACGTCAGATATACAAGATTCTGAATCTCCCGATATTAAAAATACGACAATCAACCAACAGCTACCTGATAATAGCAAAGTATTAAAACAAGAAAAACTGAAGAAAAAAACAAAAACTGAAGACCAATATGAAAAAATTGAGTCGCAACTATCACCCCTCAAAGAACACCTATCCAATCCCGATGTTAAATCATCGTTAGATTACTTTCAACTGAGAAGCTTTCTTGAAAGATCAATTGGAAATCCCAATCTCAACGATGTCGCTCGAGAGTATGTTAGTGAACCCAAATCTCTCATCAAACTTCTGGCCGATAACTATACTTATCTGACTGATACAAGTATGAAAAGGCGCTTTACAACTTTACAAAAAAAGCTAAATAAAGGCGACAGTGTAGACAACACCACCACAACTCAATCCCAGTCTGAAGAAAGCGATTACTAAAACAAACAACACATTAACTGACCAAAAAATAAAATGACCATAATACAATGGAACATAAATGGATATAATCCGCAAAAAGAAAGCCTTCAAATACTTCGCACAAAATATTCACCCGAGATAATATGCCTGCAGGAAACTAATTTTAAAGATAAGTTCGTCGCCAAAATGAAAAACTATACAATTTATAATAGAAATAGAACAAACGCAAACCACGCAAGCGGCGGAGTAGCTATATATGTTGAAAACACCTATAGATCAGAAAAAGTCGAATTCACACAACATTTTAATTTCGAAGTCATAGCAGCTACTGTATCGTTTCCTAAAGGCCCTCTAACTATATGCAATATATATCTTCCAAACAGCTACCAATTTTGCTTACAAGAACTAATCAGTTTAATAAATGAACTCCCAAAACCGTTCCTTTTAGTAGGAGACTTCAATAGTCACAGCCCGATGTGGGGATCATATAAATTAGATTCGAGAGGTAAAACAATAGAAAATTTAATAGAAACAGAAAATCTCATTTTATTAAACGAAGACCATCCTACTCATTTAAACAATTCATATGATAGACTTAGCGCAATTGACTTAACGATATGTAACGCAGAAGTTGCACATATTTTCAAGTGGACAACAACCCACGAACCATACGGAAGTGATCACTTCCCAATTCTAATAAACCACGAACTCATTCCAACAAACATTGTCACAAACAATACCCAAAGGTGGAAATTCGATAAAGCCGACTACCAAACCTATCAAGATAAAATAAGTACCAAAATAAATGAAATCATAACATCAGACTTTTCAAACGAAACCATAACACAAACAGTAGACAATTTCACTGCACTTATCCTAGAATCAGCGAATGAAGCAATTCCAAAAACCTGTGGAAAATCGCGAAAACGCCAAGTTCCGTGGTGGAATGACGATTGCCGAAAAGCAGTCAACAAATACAAACAAGCTTTTTCCCATTGGAAAAGACATCCAGATGATAACAATAAACTTGAATATAAAAGATGTAGAGCCATAATGCGCAAAACATTAAAAAACCACAAATCCGAAAGCTGGAGAGAATTCGTAACAACCCTAACACCATCAACTCCTACTGCTGAATCATGGAACAGAATAAATAAGATTATGGGTAGCAATAAACAAACCATCATAACAAAACATCTGGAATACCAAAACGAAATGTACACAAATCACGAAGAAATGGCAAATATCTTCGCCAAAACATTTTCAGAAAATTCTAGTGATAACAACTACAATCCGGAATTCTTAGAATTCAAATCGCGGAATAATATAACAATAGAGAACATATTACAACGCAACACAGAATCGAATTCCCAACTAAACGCACCTATCTCAGTTACAGAAGTCTTTAATACCCTTTCTCACACAAAAAACACAAGCCCGGGACCTGACGGCATATATAATATATTCATTAAAAAACTACCACATATAGGCCTTGTTTATCTCACAAAAATCTATAACACCATCCTGCAATCTAGAGAATTCCCAGCTTCATGGAAAAAGGCAATAGTCATCCCAATTGCCAAACCAAACAAAGATTTCACTAATCCAAAAAATTACCGTCCTATTGCTCTAACATCGACTCTTTGTAAATTGATGGAGAAAATTCTAAACAAACGTATTATGTGGTTCTTAGAACAGACAAAATTCCTATCCCCCTTTCAGAGCGGGTTCCGTAAAAAAAGATCAACAATCGATCATCTTATAAATATCGAAAGCGATATTTGTGATGCCTTCTTACGAAATGAACACACCGTCGCAATAAGTCTCGATATGGAGAAAGCATACGATATGGTATGGAAAGACAGAGCAGTTGAAATCCTATTGAATATAGGAATAAATGGGCCATTACTTAATTTTATAGCCAATTTCTTATCAAACAGATCGATTCAAGTGAAATTTCAAAACAAATTTTCAAATGAATGTGAAATAAAAAATGGTGTTCCACAAGGATCCGTCCTAAGTGTCACACTATTTCTAGTCGCAATTAATGATATAACCAACTTAATCCCGAAACCAATAAAAATATATGCCTTTGCTGATGATATCACTATATTATGTAATGGAAAAACCCTCAAAACAACCCAAGAACAACTACAAAACGCGCTAAATAATATCTCAGCTTGGAGCCTCAAATCAGGTTTCAAATTTTCGGAATCCAAATCGACCTACATAATCTTTAATAAAACCTACAACCCCTCACATTCAGTTACACTCTCAATAGGAAATTCAAATTTAAATCAATCAAACACTGTAAAAATACTAGGCATGATTTTCGACACCAAACTAACATGGAGAAAACACATCCAAAATCTCAAAGCTGACTGCCAACGCAGACTAAACCTACTTAAATCACTGTCATCTAACAAATGGGGAGCTGATAAGAGTATAATATTATCCACCCACAACGCCCTTATAAGGTCAAAATTAGATTACGGAGCAATTATTTATGAGTCTGCCAAAACCTCCATTCTAAAATCTCTAGATCCCGTCTACATCTCAGGCCTGAGAATAGCAATCGGAGCCTACCGAACCAGTCCAATCCTGAGTATACTTGCAGAAAGCAATGAAGACCCACTTTCCGTCAGAAGAAGGAAACTAGCTTTCAATTACGCCTCCAAACTAGCCCTTACGCCTGAAAACCCAGCCAATGCAAACGTACTCTCCAACAGACTACACAACGAATATGAACAAAAACCCAACCATCCCAGACCTTTTCGTTACCGTTTGCAGACTTACCTAACCGACAATAAGATAACAATACCAGAAATATTCACTTACAAACAATCCCCACATCCACCCTGGCTCTACAGTAAAATACAAATCGATTATTCCTTATCAAAAAACCCTAAAACTGAAACAAATCCCGAAATTTACAAGCATCTTTTCCAGGACTCAATAACCAAATACAAAGACTTTACTAAATTTTATACAGACGGATCTTTAACACTTCACGGAGCAGGGTGTGCCATAATAACAGAAGAGGAAGTGTTAAAATTCAAACTTAACGATATATGCTCAATATTTTTTTGTGAAGCTTACGCGATATTCCAAGTTCTTAAAATCATACAAAATTCTAACCTTAAAAAATTTTTGTTATGTACTGACTCTAAAAGTGTTATAGATAGCCTCAATCTCTACAAACCAAGAATCTATCATTGATGAAATCAAAAACCTATATGAAGAAATTACCAAAGAAGGAAAGCAGCTAGTAATAATGTGGACCCCATCCCACGTAGGCATTGAAGGGAACGAAAAAGCCGATAAAGCCGCCAGAGAAGCCATTTCAAGCGAATATCAAAACCACAAAATATCGCACGCGGACTGGAAAAAACATCTCCAACATGCAAACAAAATGCTCTGGAACAACGAATGGTCACGGAACCGTCCAAATAAAATCTCGCACATACGACATTCTCTTTTAACGAACCAACAAATTCATCTAGGAAACAGAAGAGATCAAATAGTATACACACGTCTTCGCATCGGACATACAAGACTTACACATGAACATCTGATATCTAAGGGACCCCAAAACACATGTAACAAATGTAACGAACCGTCCACAGTTCAACACATATTCGAATGCAATTCGTTAAAAGATCACAGACAGCAATTTAATATTACATCCAACTTACACGAAATACTAAACAATCACAAACACACTAAAAACGCTCTTCAATATTTAAACGCTATCGGAATATTAAACTTGTTATAACAATTACGCACTTATTAAAATCACACTTATAATTATAATATACTTATTGTAACACACCTATATATCACACCCGCATTATTGTACCATACCTCTCATATATGTACGTTATTCAATCGACGTTGTAACATGTAAAACCAGCGTAATTCGTGGTCGCTCATGACTTCATTGTTAATGCGACCTTAAATAAACAAATAAAAAAAAAAAATCAAGTTGTATGTAGATAACCGGTACTTTTTGTTGGATTTCCTTAGGAGAACCGCTTTGCCCGCCCTTCCCTTACATACCAAGTATTATAGTTGAATTATATAGTACCATTTATATAAATGGTAGAATCTAGCAATTCAGGCTCCGACTTACGTTTTTATTATACAGACTACGGGGGCTTCGACCCCTGAGCGCTACGCGCTCCAACCCCCAATAATGAATTTAATAAAATGTATTAAACAAATATTATTAAGAAAGAAGAAGAATTTCTTTTCAATGGCGGTGAAGCTTTATTTGAAGAAGACTAACTTATTCAAAATTTTTTTTAATTAATATATTTCCCAACGATTATTTTCGAATAAAATTATTGCATGCTTAGTTTGTTTTCGTTTCATTTATTGTACTTTTAGAATACATTTTTTGCTCTGCCTCCCGAAAGATCACTAACTCAGTATTGGCAACATTAATGTTTAAATTTCATTATCATCGGGAAATTACATATTTTTTAAGAAATAAGACTGATTTTCTGCCCTTTCAACATCCTATTCGAAAACAAAATTAACATCGTAAAACAACCCAGATAGAACAACATGTATATTATACATATATTAAATAGACATTCATAGATAAAATAGAAATATACATATAATATACGTATATTATACATATATTAGATGTATATCAAATTGATGTTCTATCTGGGGAAATAGAATTTAATGCTGTGTGAACCCTAGTAAAAGTTGAATCCGGGCCCTAGTTATGATTGCCCGGATAACTCTATGGGCAATTTGTAGGCCCCACTCGGGTTGAATATGGGCCACTTCTATGTTCGTAACGCCTTGCCCGTTATAAATGTAATTGTTAGAACTATATTTTAATAATTATGTAGTTGTTTAACTATTAAATTGTATAGTTAATTAAAAGTTATGATGAAATCGGTAGCCAATGAAACGATTGGTGATGGTCCAACTTCAACCAGAACTCCCGTTTATTAATATGTCTTGACAGGGGAAGAGCAAACAGTACACTGTTACAACGACGGACTTAATGATAGTGAACGGTGAATGTCAAAGGAAGGGCGAAGCGTTGATCGACAGGTTGCTAGGGAACGGTGGGGGTTGAATTCAAAAAAGGAAATTCGAATCCGCTGCACGCGTTTTCCTCCAACATCCCTTCTCGCTGCTGTGGATTCGGATCACTTCATTCCGAGAAGACTCGACAACTTTTGGAAAGATGCTGATGGCAAGGGTTTAGTGAGAATGTCAGCGAGCATTTCTTCGGAGGGGCAATACTTCATCTGGATGATCCCCTTTTCTCTTAGGTCTCGAATTTGGTGATGGCATACGTCGATGTGTTTCGTTCTGGCTCCAGAACGATTCGAATCAACCAATCTGATGCAACCCTGATTGTCTTCGTAGATCGTCGTCGGATCGTTGACCTGTATTCCCATATCGGAAAGTAGTTGCCGTAGCCAAAGAAGGTCTCGGGTAGCAAATGACACGGCGACGTATTCTGCTTCGGTAGAGGACATGGATACAGACGTTTGCTTCCGGCTCGTCCAGGTTACCGCTCCATTACCCAGTAGAAGTACATAGCCGCTAGTGGATTTTCTGTCGGTCTTGTCTCCGGCCCAATCTGCGTCGTCGTAGCACTTGATGTCCGTGTCATGGCCTGGAAACAAGCAGAGTTTCTTGACACAAGTGCAAGTAAGATAGCGTATGATGCGTTTTATTGCGTTCCAATCGCGTTGAGTTGGTTTTTCGACGCGTCGGCTCAAAATCCCCACGGCTGCTGCGATGTCCGGTCTGGATATTGTGGATATGTACATTAATGATCCGACTGCTTGTCTGTACATAGTGTTGGTTGGTAACTCTGGACTTTCCGCGGGTTCGTCTGACAGGTAACCTGGTTCCATGGGCGATGTTGCGGGTTTTGAGTTCGATAAGCCGTACTTTTCAGACAATTTCTTGATCTTCGCTTGCTGGTCAAGTGCGAATGATCCGTCCTCTTGTCGCTCGATCCGGATTCCCAAGTAATGTCCTACGTTTCCCAGATCCTTTACTTGAAAGTGTTTGTTGATTCCCTGCCCAGTTCTCTTGGTGAATTCCGCGGATTGGCCAGCTATCAATAGGTCGTCAACATACAATAGAATATATGTTGTTTCCGGTTTCCTCCTTCCTCGTGTACAAGCACTGGTCCGCCTGTCCCTGGTGGAACGCCAGTTTTGCTAGTGCTTCTGTGGCGGTTTTGTTCCATACCAGTGCCGACTGCTTCAAGCCATAAATACTCCTACGCAGTCTCAACACCTTTTCTTCTTGTTCGTCTTTGGTTTTAAGTAGTCGCACTACTGTGAACCTTGAATGATCATCTATTAACGTCATGAAATACCTGTGCCCACTTGGTGTCGTCGTTTGCATAGGCCCGCATAGGTCCGAGTGTATTAATCGGATTGGCTCCTTCTCTCGATGGTTACTCTTTGGGAATTTCGTTTGGCTTAGCTTGCCCTTGATGCACTCCTCGCACGTTATTCGTTCTGAGCAGTTTGTAGATCGAATTCCCGTGGCTAAATTCTCATTGATGATCCTCATGATGGCAGTTGGATCTCTGTGTCCCAAGCGGCGGTGTCATGTGTGCATGCATTCTGCAACCCTGGCTTGGCGAGCCGTCGAGTTTATGTTTGCGGTGTCGATCCTGAACAGGTTCCCGTTGCACCTTTCTTTTGTAACTATCTGTCCATTTTTGGAGATGGTGCACGTGTACGTTTCAAATTTTATCTGGAATCCCTGGTCTGTAATGCGCTTTACTGAAATGAGTCCTTCCTCCAATTGCGGTATATATAACACGTCTTGTAGATGCAGATCCCGAATCCCTCCTCCGGGTAGCTTGTGCCTCAGTACTCCTTCTCCAACCCCAGACGCTAGAACCGATGTACCGTCTGCCAGAAAGACCCTGGAGTTCGAAGGGTGTAGAGTTTGGAAGAAATCTCGGTTGCATGTCATGTGGCTAGTTGCTCCGGAGTCGATGCACCAACCTGTACGTGCTGCGTGTGGTTCGTTCTTCACCTGGAACGTGAACTGGTGTTTTTCGTTCTCCGCTCGGTCTTCGATCAGCGCCTTTGCAGCTTCCGTCCTTCCCGGGTTGGTTTGCAGCATTCTTTTGAGTTTGCGGCAGTCTGCTTTCAGATGTCCTGGTTTCTCGCAGAAGTAACAGGATCGAGTCTCCCTGTAGTTTCTGTTGGATCTACCGTCTTCTCTGCCGTGGTTGTGTCGTAGCCTCGGCTTATCTTATTTGCGTTTTCCACTGCTGACTGCAGTGCTACCTCAGATTCGCGTTGGTGCGACTTGTCAGCTTCGTTGCGCCGCTGGTACTCATCCAACATCTGACCCGTTACGTACTCCACTGTCAGATCAGCTTCGACGCGGCCCTCGAGCGCCGTGACAAGTCCAGAGTAAGATTCGGGTAGGCTCACCAGCAGTACTGCTACAATCTCCTCATCTTCGAGTGGTTTGCCTGATCCTCGTAGTAGTCCTACTACTTCCATGATGGCATCGACGTGGCTACTCATTGATCCTCCTTGATACTGAATGCCGTAGAGTTTCCTCCTCAGGTACAGCCGACTGCCAAACGTACTTCTCTCGTATTTTTTCGAGAGAATCTTCCATGCGACGTGTGCGTTGTTCTCGTGTGCGAAGTGAATTAGCTGGTTATCTTCTACATTCAGCGTAATGTGTGCCATAGCTTTATTGTTTCTCTTCTTCCATGCTGCGTCAGGTTCTTGCGGTCTCGGGTCGCTGACGACGTCCCACAGTTCGTCGCGCACTAGAACTGCTTTCATTTTGGTTTTCCAAAAAATGTAGTTACCGCCGTTCAGCATGGGGATGTTTGGTTTCACGTTCTCGTGCGACATCTTGTTCAATGACGTTTCACAGCTCTGCTTCTCAGTTTGCGTAGTGTAACAGTCCTGGGCCCATAACCTGATGAAATCGGTAGCCAATGAAACGATTGGTGATTTCTTCCAATGACTTCAACCAGAACTCCCGTTTATTAATATGACTTGACAGGGGAAGAGGAAACAGTACACAGTTACAACGACGGACTTAATGATAGTGAACGGTGAATGACAAAGGAAGGGCGAAGCGTTGATCGACAGGTTGCTAGG
>JABFPB010006821.1:0-11632 GCA_022817645.1 Ceratoteleas bidentatus | reverse complement strand
TTTATGTAAATTTTAATTCAAATGGCTGAGTTGCATTTACTTAAATATTATGTCAATCAAATCATAATGTTTACACAAAATTTATATAATGCTGGTTATCAAGGGGGCTGTTGATTGTAATCGGTTATTAAAACAATCGTTTAACCACCTTAACAACACATCCCCCGATATCCGGAGATTCTCCGGACATCTTTTTAAGAGATTCTCCGGAGATCTCCGGACATTCATAGCGTGAATCTCCGGAGAATCTCCGGATATCGGGGGATGTGTTGTTAGGGTATTTAAACCATTAATAGCTTAATGGAACATATCCGGGGACGGAGAATCTTCGGAGATTGGGAGATATTCCGTTAGGGTAAGTAATGAAGGGATTAATGACCGCTTTTAAGATGTTCGCGTTTACGGTTGACCAATACTCTTTTATGTCTAGGAATCTTTAGCCTGAGCAAGGATCTAACGTTACATGAACGCATGTGAAAAATTGTGTCTGTAACATGGGAGAAAAGTTTAGGGGTTCTCACGAGTGTTCAGCAATAAATCGACATTGAAAAACACTCGTCGAGAAACATCAACTCCCCTCCCTTGTTGCATGGTATACTGTTACTGTGAACACTTCGATTGCGGATCTTCAAACGCGTCCACCACATCGCTACATAGCGGCAAAATCTCATAACACAACCCTGTTGAAAAATACTTATAAGAACTATTAGAAACTATCAAATACTTATAGAAAACGTGGACAAAAACCGCATTTAAACATATATGCCTACAATTTGTAATAGGAATTGATAGAATTTATACGTATTTCCGTACAGAAATTGGTTTGTCATACAAAAGGTACTTGTAAATTTAGACATCTGCCTGACAGAAACCGCATACATACTTATAGACACTAATACGACATTTCCTACAAGCATTCTTCAACAGTGAATGATTGTTCCATTACAAATCTAAAAACAACCTTTTTCTTTTACTACAAACCTAATTCATTTTACATGAATTAAAATTTTGCAAAATTTCATAAATTTATTATTTCAAGGCTCCTATTCCAAAATATCTATTTCTGATGCGGAAATGAACGAATTCATTTCCGGATGTCCATTTGCCCATAAAAATGCGGTTCTTGACGAACGCACCGTTGAATAAAACCAACCCACGGAACCCGCCCTAAAAGCACAATTATCTACGGATAATCTCAGTAGATTTCACGGGTATGTGCTGTTAGGGCGGAGGTTTAAATAAATGCGTGAGTCAGAAAAAAAATTCCCGGTAGTTCCTAATATCTAGCGCTTATCGGTGCTTAACAGAAAGTTAGTCAGAATCAACAACAATCGTCACGTTGTCGTGGAGAAAAGATCGCATGCGCAAAAGAGCCGTCCACGACGTGCGAGTTCAACTGCATGCCACTGCCCATATAAGGCAATTTCCCCACGTTCTATATCACGATTGGCGCATGTGATCTCCCGGCGCATTGTTGTCGCGCGCTCGCGACAAGCGGGAACGCCTGTAAACAATTCCGTTTCAACGAAATTAGAATTAACCTCAAAATGTGACGCTAATGACAAACTAAACGGAATGACGTGTAATTTGTAGATATTATGATTTACGAAAATTTCCATCATTTCGTAGTTGAAAGCGTGCAATTAGGGAAACGTTTTAGAGTTTTTCTGTGTCAACAAATTGAGTGGACAGCCATTAGTAGAAGAGAGTGAAAATATATTAGTGATAAGAGAAAATGGATTAGTGATATTAGGTTGAGTTTCAGGATTAATGTTTTGATGAGATTCAGTAAATAGGCCTGACCAGTACGTCTCGCAGCGCCAAGAAAATCGACCTGTCGTGGCAGATTTTGTAAGTTACAAGTGGAAACAATAACTGAAAACCGTAAATATGTGTTATATATTGATAAAAATCACCAAAACAAATATTTATTCGTATTAAAATCGTAAATATTGCTTTCTTTTGTTTATTAATTAACCCAAATTCGATTAAATGCAAATTCAATTCTTCGTTTCCACTGACAACTTCGAGCGCAGATGGCGCAGCGGTCGTACTAAACTGAAATGGTATTAGATACATTTCAAACTGATGTTCTATCTTGGTTTCTATCTGGGGATGTCTCAATACTAATCCCTTACTACTTCAAGTGGTAAACGTTTACCACTTGAGGGTTACAGTTTCCACCATTTGACAAATAGTATGCCTTACCATTTGAAATTGTACTTCGTGCCAATATAGTGGTAATTTGTACAACTAAAGTGGTAATTTTTACCACTTAATTTTCTCAGAGTAAGGAATGTGTAAACCCGACAATCATTTATCGAACATAAAACATGAAGATTCGTTTACTCGTGTACGCAGATTAAAATTTAAAGTTCCATACTCCTTGCAAAATAGCATGATAAACGCCCGATCAAACACGAGAATTCAGACCGCGTAACACACTTTGAATAAAGAACGGAATTTTTCGACAAACTTTTCGCCGCTACATTCGCACAATATTCAATAAAAACTAAATTTATTTAACTCGCAAGATTTCCGTTTTCTCGTTATACTACTAAAATACGTTATACACGATAATGAATCTGATTTTTTTTTCATTGGGACACACGATGAAAAAATAACGAAGTTGAAACAAATGAATTTGTATTATACGACCGAATGAATGACGCTACGCAGCGCTTCAGAATTCATAAATTGTATAATTCGAAAAACACTATTATTTGATAAACCCATTTACACTGCATCGTACACTAATCGTAAGCGAATAAATATCATTTACTCAACCAATCCGAATCGCCATTCAAGTCGTCAGAAAATGATTCACCTAAATCAACCAAAATTTCGCTCAGGCCACATCCCCATTCCCCACCTCTCTCTCAATCGCTAATTCAATTCCAAATACCTAATTTCTAATCGCCTTATTTTTCATCGCGCTGTTGAATTCGCGCATGTGCTTTGGAACCAGCGAGCGTATAATTGCTTTCTCACTTGTGTTCATGCAAAACGAGCTATACCGAAAAACCACCGGCAAACTTCGCTCGAACTGTTTCTCAAATTGCCATAAATAGTCAATAAAAACTGCTTTCCCTCTGAGAAAACCTTGGTAAAATTCAATAAATGTTTCAATTAATAATTGCTGACGGTTCAAAGACCGATGAAATCCAATTGTGCAAATTAACTAAATTGGAAGACAAAAAATCGGAGGCATGTACATTCACTCATAAAGTTTGTTGAAAATCTTAAAGCTAGAACTATTAATAATTTACATACTAGGCGTTTACATATATTTGCATAGCGTATGAGAGAATAATTGAAAAATTTCAATTATTGTAGAAATTTCCATAGTTAACAACCGGCCCAATACTGGCACAGTACTGGCAACCGTACTAAGGCAGCCACGCTCGAGCTAGAACCGACTATAACATGGTTTACAATTGTCACCTACTGATAGATAAAGTTAAACCAAGACGGCACTATTGTAAATTAAAATGCTATGTCACTACTGATCCAGTATCAATCAACCATTAAAATGTACATAGTTCTCCAACTCCGGCTGAATACTTGCAAAGTACTGGTTATACGTCGGTGCCGACATTAGCTAACCAGATCTGACGCGAATGTGTACCCAACACTGCACCATTCATGCCCCTGCATCCAGAAAACTGAAAATGCTTATCCAGTACTGGAGAGGTTGGTCATGGCCCACTAGGCCATAGTCCAGCCGACGTTATCATTCCAGGGACTCTATTCTTGAAACAGCGCACGTTGAGCGCCAAACGTAACGCACACGTATAGTATCATCACTCTTAAAAAAGTACTATTTGTGTTGAATAATGAGTCTACTTTAAGCGGTTATATTTGAATCAATTCTAACTGTCACTAACTGATTTTGTTTCCCCATACTTCTTGGTCCTACTGTTGGTAATAGATTTTCTATTCGTCACTAACCCAGGCAGAAATTCACGACTTTAGGACGACTTTACAGTTGGAACGACGTCAGAACGACTGTAACATGACGACGGTCATAGAGCGACGTCGTACCAACGTCGTCACGACTGTGAGTACTACGTTGGATCAACGTCGGTGTACAACGTTATTTGCCAACGTCGATCCAACGTTGTAGAAAGACGTTTATACGACTCACCCGTTTTAAAGTTGTCAGACGACGTAGTTACGACATTATCAAACTTCGTTCGACGGTTCTGTATGACGTTATCGAACGACATAGTTACGACGTTGGCAAACGACTTTCATACGACGGTTTTATTTGGGGTTGTCAAACAACGTAGTTACGACGTTGTTAAACGACTTTCGTACGGCGGTTCTACTTGAGTTATCAAATTATGTAATTACGACGTCGTCGGATGACGTAGTTCCGACGTAGACGACGTTGTTACTACGTTGTTAGACGTCGTCGTTACAACGTCGTCAGACGACGTAATTAAACGACGTCGTTACAAGGTCGTTACGACGTCGTCAAACATTTTTATTACGCGAAAAATTACTTTTTGCAATTTTGAAAACGCAAAAATGTAGCCATATTGGATTCCCCATTACCTATGGGGAATTTTTCATTTTTAACATCAGATTTGAAATGAAGTCT
Organism: Ceratoteleas bidentatus; assembly: GCA_022817645.1. NCBI lineage: Eukaryota > Metazoa > Arthropoda > Insecta > Hymenoptera > Scelionidae > Ceratoteleas > Ceratoteleas bidentatus. Next base: position 7,026 of record JABFPB010006821.1, on the reverse strand, counting down.
ATATATAATATATATTATATATAATATATATATTATATTATTAAATTAACATACATAGTAAGATTATCAAGTAATTAATTTACATTACAAATAACGTTGTTCAGAAACATCGTCTTTAAACAACGTCGTATTGACGTCGTTTAAAGACGTCGAAACGACGTCGACCAGGAACGTCGAAAAGATGTTTTATTCCGACCTGGATCCAAGGTCGTAACGACGTCGTTTGCTGACGTCTAGCCGACGTTAGCCGACGTCGTAACGACGTCGGGACGACTGAAAATTTCTGCCTGGGATTGGCTGGGTAGACTGAGTAGCTTGGCGGTGTGGTTCTTGCAGGGGGACCGAGGAAGAGTGAATGTAAAAGGAAGGTATTAGAATATGTAACAGAAAATGGGAAAAAGTTTTTGAATTTAGACCAGAGATAGGAGAAAATTATAAAAAAGGAAGGCATTTGAATATGGAACAGAGGTCGGGGATAAGCATGGAAAAAGGAAGGTGTCTGAACATGAAACAGAGAGCAGGAAAAAGAAGGAAAAGGAAGGCAATGGAACATCGAACAGAGGTCGGCAAAAACCATGGAAAAAGGAGGACACATGGAACAAAGGAGGGTAGAAGCTTGGAGAAAGGAAGATAATCGCATACGGAGCAGAGGAAAAGGAGAACCTTATAGTAACAGAGGAAGTGTTAGATATGAAGTATGTGATATGACAATAAGTATGGATATGAGAAAGTGTGAAAAATAGATGAACCAAGCATGACCTTATATCCGTGTGAAGTCCTGCCTCCCCACTCTAGGAATAGAATGCAAATCCGAAAGATTGGGAGCAGGGTGACAAAAGATGCGCAAATGCGCGTGTGATCCGGGCTGCAGTCTTGGCTGAGAGGCTGACGGAGTCAAAAAGAACTTATTCGCGTTGGAGCGTAGGGTCATGCTTGAAAGGTACGAGGGAATTTTGAGAAATAAGAAAAAGTAAGGAAAGGTTTGTGAAACGTCAACCAAGTCCAAATTCGAGGGTATATAAATTGCGAAGAAAAAATGTAAAATATATTAGAATTGCGGAAGTGTAAAGCACTGGAATTCGTAAGAAAGTATTGTAAGAAAGTATTGTAAAGCCTCCCCGGCTTAAAAGGGGGTCTTCCGGACCATTTAGGCTGAAGTCTAATAAAATATCTATCTATATAAATTTTAATTTTAAATGTAATATAAAATTTCATTTAATGTTTCAATCGATTAAACAATTATTTGGGGAAAGAAAAAAATAGGGATAATATCTTTCTCCTCTACCAAATTATAAATAGAATGCTGTTATTTTTCAAATGATGACGTTAAATAAATAAATTAATATATAAATTAAAGAAAATTACCTAATAAATAATAAAAATAAATTATAAAATATAAATTTTTTTTAATATGTAAATAAAATGAAATAAATTATTTATTGTAATAATATGTTACAAACTAATACAATTATAAATAATAATTAAAAAATTATACACTACTACAGTTAAACGTTTCATCAGCTGATGAGTTTGTTCTGCTACGCGTATGCGCGTGAGCGTGGGGCCGATTTCCTACCACAGTGGTAGCAAATCACTACCCCGCGTGGGACCGATTCACTACCACGCGGTGTGGTGGGAAACAGCTGCTATGGTGGTAGATAGTATCTCCCACGCGTGACAGAAAACGACGAGAATTTGTTCATGGTAGCTGTGAGCTACCATGGTTTTTTCCGTGTACACGGAGAAAAATTTGTCGTCATTTTCGACAGTGAAATCCGTTCGAAAAACGCTCAGCGCGGTATTTTAGTAAAACTCTGCCCCCTTTGTGTTGTTGTGTGCAGTAAAGATGTGTGTGTGATCAACCGCACTTTGCGACGAAATCGCTAGCTCGCTATGCGATTTTCGTTACCGACGCGTCGAGCGTCTTTCGAACGGATGTTCACTACCGAAAATAGCTACAGATTTTTCTTCGTGTAGTTAAGAGTTCAGTGGAAAACAGTAAAGAATTGTTTCTAAAGAAATCCTATGCATTTGGCAATAGAAATGGTAGGAGATTCTTCACTGTGAAAAAGGAATCGAAATAAAAAATGTGTTTTGCTTTTTGCAAATCTAGAAAATTACTGGGATTCATTTAATAATCATCTGCAACAGAACAAGATTAATGTAAACCATGAAAGGATCGTAGTAATTATACACGGCCTGCATTCTAGTCGAAATGAAATATATAAACTGTCATATTAATTAAAGTAACGAAACTGAATTAGCTTTACGTATTACGGAGCAAAAATAATAGTCGGTTGGGTTGTCTGCAAAAATCCATTCTGTCTCATGTGAATTCAATGTGTAACATAATAGTCGACTAATGGCGATACAACGTTCCAACGAAAATCCAACGTCCACCCCTGATTACGGTGCCTTCGTCGAATGATATGTATATCTTTAATATGTAGTACCTCAGTACTGTACGAGTGTCTAGCCATGAATTTTTATACGTTTTTCGTGTCGTTATTGTCTTTCTAAGTACTGTCAAGGAAGATTAAATAACTCTATTGAAAGTCAATTTATGTTTACCTTACTATATTGTATTGAAAATTCATATGGAAAATATAATGAATCATCCTGCAACGAAATACATAGGCTTATATTTTTTAGCAAAAGAATAGAAATATATCAATGATATTCTTGCGACTTTAGTACATAATTTTTTACTGGTGAATATTTTTTCAACATATTATTAATATCAATGCAATATACAGCTTTGAAATGTTGATATAATATGTTTACCATACATCGCTGATTTTTATTTAATATATCGTTAATATAGTTTCAACATATTGCTGATGTTTTCCAATCTATTGCTGAAGGACATTATATTACTGATATATTTCCACCTTTATTTCAACTTTATCAATTCGATAACGCGTCAAATGATCAACATTTTAATCGAAATCGCACGTTCTTCGAAAATAATTTAAAATTCCTTTTATTCGCATATCATGAAAATATATTCGGTAATCAATAAATCTGCGTATCCCTTTTTTCTCACCTTGTCCGCGATAGCTTGGGTAAAGTCCTTTCAAAAAATATGCATTCGAAACGGAACCGTGTCGTAAAATAGACGATTTCGGCTATTCTGACGTAACTCCTAAGGTAACTCAAGAGCCGCGCTTCCCAGTTAAAAAACACTAGAAATCATAATGACCACAGAGGGTCATTTTAATCTGTAATTAAGTTGGTGTTCAAAAATCATACTTAAAATTCGGTCACTCACTGGCAAAAACGCTATTGATAAACATAGAAATAGTTTAATTGTATCAATGTAATGAGGTATTTGATGTAATTTTTTAACTGGGAATTTCTTCGAATAGCTTTTTTCATTTTAAGAGGCCATGATTATATGTTGCACTTAAATAATGCGCTTATATATAAATAATACGCAAAACTGACACTAAAGTCTAACGTTTTATGGTTACGTTACTTGGCCCTGAAAAATTCATGCATTGCGGGTGCCTAGCGGTGGAAGTAGCTTGAAATTGGCGAGAACTTGAATCCGAGTGTATATGAGCCCGAAACTAGGATTCATCGGGCTAATTAAAAATTGTTCTTCGTTTTCGATATTTTCGCGATTTCATCCCGACTATTTCCATGTTTCCCATGATTCATACATACAATACTATAAATGTACAATACAACTCCGTACAAACCGCCATTTATATATACATACATATGTATATACACACACGCTGATATACTTCAGGTATATTGCTGACACATGTTAAATATATTGCTAACATATGTTCGACACATTGCTGGTATATATTCAAGACATTGCTGACCTTTTTTCAAAACACTGATGATATATTCTCAACATGTTGTTGATAATCTTTTAATACGCTGCTGATAAATTATTAATTATATCACTGACGAGTTTCCAGTTTGCAGATATATTTGCAATTTATAGCTGATACCTTTCATTATCTTTCACTGATTACCTTTCACTGGCGCTGGTAATCTTTCATCCCAATAGAACAAATATCTATTATATGTACTAATAACGTACATTAAATATTATGTTCTGCAGGGGTGATAAACTGTTAATATATTTTCAGTACATCATTGATGCGTCTCCACTATATTGCAGATACATTTGCAATATATTGCTGATAACTGTTCAACACATTGCCGGTATATTCCAAATACTTTTCTGTTATTGAATAAACTGCTGATATATTTTCAATGTATTATTGATAAGTTTTCCATATATCGCAGATCTTTTCAACAGGCTGATAATTTGTCAAGACATTGATCGTTTATTTTCAATACATTGCTGCTATATTATCAATATACATATATATGTATATACCTAAATATTCAGGGTGACCATAACAAAAGGTGTCTCCATCTACAATCGACATAGTCTTCGAAAAAACAGCGGACACGACTAGGATCTATCTTTGGGGGTAAAAATGATCGATTGTTGAGTCGTCTAGGAAAGTTTGTTCATTCCTTTTTTCTCTTCGTCGTAGACTAACGGCGCTACGGTGCAACGTTTATCCGAGGGTTTTTGGTCTCATAGAAAATCTAAACTAGATGAACTACCGACTAGCCCCAAGGCAAAGGAAAACAAAGGCACATTCCCGAAAGAGAAAAGTCGGTCGACTCGGGGTACTTTGTCCGTCGGTCAATTTGTCTGCTCGAACCAAACTTATTATTGTATAGAACCGCGTCAGTGTTTCGGTGTAAATGCAATTGAACGAACACATCCCAACTACGGTGGCTCGAGTAAGAATCGTCGCTGCTTTGCAAGGCTAATACAATTTTACATTAATTTTTCAGTGACATTTCAGAGGACGCTGTCCGGCGAAAGTTTGCAGGCTGCTATTCAGTTAATAGCAATTTTTCATCCGGGCGTTTTAATACATTCCTAATAAATTATATAAATGTCTTTCCTTCCACCGTAGTAAATCACTGGCAACCTTATTCAATATAATGCCGGACACTTCATCTATTTCTTTGTAATGCTGAATAATAAAGATATAAGACCTCGAACTTCAATGTTAAATTTGAAACTTGTTCGACAACTCTCTCTCTCTCTTCTCTTATATACTATATATCCTGACCAAGTAGAGATCGAAGTTTTGAACAGAAAGTTTGGAAAAATGTAAATCATGTTGAAGGCCACTCGTTAGGAAATAATAAATGGAACAATCGATCTTTCGTAACATTGGAATGTGTAACTGTTTCTCAATGAACATCGTTTTTGTAACTGAGCTCTTAAATAAGTCCAAAAAGCAGCCCGACTCTTACTCCGCCGAATGCTGGTACTTTATTACTAACACACTCGGTAAGATTACTGCGAGGGCAGCAATAAGTTACAGCGAGTTTAAGATGCAGGAATTCGCGTCGTGTAAACGCATAAGCAGCATATTCGTTGCACTTATGACAGGCGCATAACATGCCGGAGAAGTAATATCTCAAAACGAAGCCATCCTGCTTTCGAGGTTGTCCTTTTCCGTACTTTTCCGGCATTGACTCCTTTGGAGGATTCGGAATCCGAAGTTAAAGTGGCCGTCGTGATTTCTGAAATCAAATTTTTCTGCTTTGATTCGCGAAACAAAGAGAGCCTCGAAAATTGGATTTTCCACTCGATTTTGAGACTACTTTACGTCTAACTTTCGACGCGAATTTTTTCACCGTCGATTGTAGGTAATGAATCTTGACTGTTGGACTGGATCTTATCCTCCAAGTCCCGGTAAAATAGAGAGACTGTCGAGATACGAAATTTTCGAGAATCGGACAAATTTCATCTTAAACGAGCTGCAATATTAGCTGCCTCGACTGTCTTTCAGATACAGTCAGTCACATGTCGATTTTTTAACTCGTATTGAACGTTGTGAAACGCGCAGCTGTCGCGGTGAATACAAAAATACACATTTCGATATGTCGAACGAAAGTCGTTGGAAAAGTATAATCGACTGTCTCACGTCCATATCGGTTGATTAAACTCGAAAGGAATTCTACTAAACGATTACCTTTGTAAAAGTCAATCGACGATTCTGCGGAAAACGATATTACGACAGTATAGGTAAACGTTATCAAGATAGGATGTTGTTTGTCGAACATTGTTTACTGGTTCTAGACATTGAAATAATAGTCTTTGTGAAGTATTGGTGTATCGTTCTTTTTTTGATTGAATCAAACGGTGACGAATTCAAACCGATTATTAAACTTCACACTTTTTCCAGCTTCCATTTTTCTGGTCAAATTGAGTCGTATAGTTTATATATAGGGTTCGTATATACTTCACGTATGATTAATATATAAATCACACGTCCATGAATCCAATGCTCATATATTGTTTATGTATGAACTGGAGTAAGCATACCCAATGCATATTCTATGCATAGTCCATGCACAACCTATGCACAGTTTAAGTTTGGACCATGCATAGCTCCGCTGATAGAACATCAATTTGACATATATCTAATATAAGTATAATATACGTATATTATGTGTATATATCTATTTTATGTGTAAATGTCCATCTAATATAAGTATAATATACATCTTGTTCTATCAGGGTGGTAAACGCTTCAGGCATAGTTTAGGTATAGACTGCATTTTGCTCAGGTACCCTAGTAAAAAATGTAATGTGGTATGCCACATCAGACGTGTGGGCCTTATCAGGAATTGTTGTGGCAAACATGATCAAAGGATTCCTGATCAAAACCATACGAGGCCCTTATGAGGTATTCCAATGAGGCATTGAGTCGAATGTAACGGTTGGAATCGGTGTGGCCCTGATTTGGCATGCCACATCAGGACCTCATCAGGAAAACTGATCAGGTCCTAATCAAGGAATTTTGATGTAGTTATGATATCCCAGTGGGAAAACAACAAATCGATGGCTGGGTGGAAGAAGGTGCCGTTTCAGGAGGGACTCGAAGAAGGTGCCGTTTCATAAGGGGCTCGAAGAAGGTGCCGTTTCAGAAAGTGCCATTTCAGGCCATTTAAAATACATGGGCC
>JABFPB010006820.1:0-11629 GCA_022817645.1 Ceratoteleas bidentatus | reverse complement strand
ATAAATTTTGAAAATTTTGAAAAAGTTGAAAATTTTGAAAAATTAAAATTTTGAAAATTTTAAAAATTAAAAAATTTTGAAATATTAAAAAAATTTGATTAATTTGAACATCGTGAACAATTAAAAAATTGAAAAGTTTTGAAAAGAAAATTTTGAAGTTCTTGAAATATTTGAAAAGTTAAAAATTTTTGAGAAATTTTAAAATTTTGAAATTTAAAAAATTTTGAAAAATTAAAAATTTAAAAAATTTTAAATTTTTGAAAAATTTGAAAATTTTGAAAAATTTGAAAATTTTGAAAAATTTGAAAATTGTTGATATTTGAAAATTTTGAACATTTGAAACATTCGATAATTTTGAAAAATTTGTAAAATTTGAAAATTTTGAAAATTTTGAAAAATTAAAAAAACTTTGGCAAATTTGAAAATTTTGAAAAATTTGAAAATTTTGAAAAATTTGAAAATTTTGGCAAATTTGAAAATTTTGGCAAATTTGAAAATTTTGAAAAATTGAAAGATTTTAGAATTTTGAAATATTTGAAAATTGTTGATATTTGAAAATTTAAAAAATTTGAATAATTTGATAATTTTGAAAAATTTGAAAATTTTGAAAAATTTGAAAAATTTGAAAATTTTGAAAAATTTGAAAATTTTAAAAAATTTTGGCAAATTAAAAAATTTTGAAAAATTAAAAAAATTTTGGCAAATTAGAAAATTTTGAAAAATTTGAAAATTTTGGCAAATTTGAAAATGTTGAAAATATGAAAGACAAACTTACCACAGACTTTTACTTAAATGTGGGTATCAGCGAGAAATTGAACAAATCTGATTTCGATTATTTATCGAAATATGTCAAGATTATGAAACCGATTGCTGAAAGCTTGAACCACCTTCAAGGTGAAAAAATATGGTATACGGCCACTTAGCACCGACGATCGTATCACTAAAAATAGGTTGATCTTATTGCAACGAGATGAAACTTTGCGGTATTTGAGGCCTGTTGTGACGAAATTGGTTGCCTGCGTCAATCGTCGATATTCTTTATATTAATAATGAAGGTGTTAGTGCCGCCATTGCAGCGACTATGCATCCACTCACTTTAAACTCACTTGGATGCAGGAATTTGGATTAGAGCTTCAAAAGAAAGTGCGCGAAGCCATCTTAGAAGCAGCTGAAAACCTTATGTCAGGGCTTGTTAAAACAATCAACAATGAAAAATTCAGGGAAATTTTTTCTTGTTTAACATATCCGAAGTTTCAACTCATGAATCACTATGCGTCACGTCGGCAGAATCTGTTGTTCTTCAGTACCTTACTGGGAACTGCAGTCAGGATCTTAATGAAGTGAAACAACATGACTTGATCCAAAAGATGTACCTAAAATACAACACACCATTACCGTCCTCGGCTGCGGTGGAGCGATTGTTCTCTCACACTAGAATGATAAATTTACCCCGTTGCAATAGACTGTCTGACCATAAGTTTGAAATGCGCGTGTTGTCTATTGTTAATACAAAAATGACAATGTAAATTGTCCAGATTTTCGTTGACTGACCTATGTTATTTGCAAAAAGCTTTCTTTATTGTTAGATTAATTTCATTTAATTTATGTATAAAAAACGTATAAATATAAGATATTCTAAGTTCATAAATTAGCGTTTATATATTTGTGCAAATAATTTCCTATTTTTATAAACCATCCCAATTGAATCTTTCTTCCTTTTTATTGCTCCTTATTTGATTGTTTTGTAAACTAGTAAAAATAATTCAATATCGATACGAAATTAAATTTTTTTAGCATCACAATAAAATTTACCTTTATATCACGCGATGCCAGAAAACGCAATCTCCAACACTAGAGCGTTTTTAAAATTGGGTTTTAAGTACTTTGTGACATAATAGTATATTTTGTACTAAAGACGGTGAAACGGGAATTCCGTTGCTGGTGCGAAGTTTTCAATCTGAGCCGAAGGCGAGGTTTGCATCATTTCTCACGGTGCAACAAAAAGCAAGTTTTCTGTTATTAACAAAAAATATTGTTTGACAATTTTTCTCAAAATTATTTTTCCAAAAATTTGAAAAAATCCAAATAATTTCAAACAAAATAAGTACTAGATAGATATTTATTGCTCATCAAGAATACAATTCATAGCAATAGAGTTTGAATGGCCAGTCTATTTCGAGGGAGTACTTTAAAAACTATTCATTAATTATAAACGCACGTAGTGTCACACAATTTGTTATAAAAAAGTACAGAGAACGCAAACATTTCACATCGTTCGTGGTCAATAAACTAGTAACACTAATTACCGGATTCGCAAATTTTGCTAGATAATGTTGACGGAAGTGTTTATACATGGGACAGGAGACGATGACATGAGATATCGTTTCTTTTTCATTTTTATTGCAGAGTGAACAAAATTTGAGAGGGTCTAATTTATAGGTTATACCATTATATGATATTATACAACACCTAGAATTAGCTAATCTAAGTTGACATATAAGACGTTTTATCGCAAACGAGGTGGGCGCTGACAGGTATTCTGCAAGACTATTCTCAAGTGGTCGAGTTATTTTCAATTGGCAGGAGTTAGACGAGGAATATTCATTATAATCTTGTGTGCGCAAGAAATTTCCGATAGTATCAAATACTTCTCTCGTACGCATTTTCCATGTTTCGTAGGTAAAGGTATTACATAAATGGTTGAAATTTATTTTTAAGAGAAGCGAGTTAAATTGAGATAAACAATTATATTTAATTACGTCATGTCCGGTTTGCAGAAGCGCAAGTTGTCTTTGTAGACATATTTTCGGTAATCTGTCACTAGACATTTTCATTACTCTGAGAATAAAATTCCATGCTGTGCAGAAGATTCTATATTCTAATTTAGAAATATTCAGTTCAAGTCTCAGGGTAGAGCTGTTTGTATTTTTTGGGAGCATCATGATTCGCTTGAAGTAGTCCAATTGTGCCACTTCGAGCACGTCCACATATCTGAGGCCCCAGATGTGTGCCCCATACAACAGAGTTGCTGAGACTACACTGTCATATAGCTTCACTTTGGATAACCAATTGTCAGTTTTCGATTTCCACAGTACCGTTGACATGGCTCCAGTAGCAATTTTGGCCTTCTTCACGGAATTCTTTGTCGCTAACAACCCGAGCCTCGAACTAGAGAAACATACTCCAAGATAATTATACGAATTTACTGTTTTTATCTCATTACCGCTCAAATAATATTTGTCCGCGGGAGTTCTACCATTTGATTTGAATGAAAGTATTTGTGTTTTTGAAGAATTAATTATCAATCCGTTACGAATAGAATACTCCTCTAGAACAAGCAATTTCCTTCTGAGGTCTGATTGCGAGTAGGCTAAAACCACTATGTCATCGGCATACATCAGACACAACACATCCGTAAGACCATCAACGTCTAATCCCCTAAGCCCCTTTGACCTAAAAAAATCTTCGAAATCGGCCATGAACAATATAAATAATAAGGGGCTCAGAATTTCACCTTGTAAAACTCCCATAGTTACATCAATTGAGTCAGAGTAGTTACCGTTTTTGTCTCTCACGTATGCTTTGGCCAGGTTGTATAAGTTTCTGATAAGCCGGATTAATTTTGGACTCAACCCCATCAGATATACTTTTTACCATAATTTATTGTGTTCTACCGAGTCAAAGGCACGTTTGTAGTCAACAAAAATACAGTAGGCTTTCCTTCCCGATAATCTCAGTTGATTTTGTACAACCGTTTGCAGTACAAACACGTTATCTTCTGTACTCCTATTTCTACGAAATCGGGCCGGACTCTCTGGGAGTAAGTTTAAATCTTCTGCCCATTTAGAAATTCTAATATTTATTATTTGTGTGAATAGTTTTAATGTACTATTTAATAAAGCGATTCCCCTATAATTATTTGGATCCTGTTTGTCGCCTTTTTTGAACAGCATTGTCAGAATTGCGGTCGACCAAGCTACAGGGGGTTTTTCTTCCAACAAGACGTGGTTAAATAAGACCAAGATAAAGTTTAGCCAATTAGATGGAAGGTTTTTCAAAAATCCGTTAGCTATTTGGTCTTCCCCTGGCGCTTTTTTTTTTACTTTAAGTCTTGACAATGCTGATTCAAGTTCTGCCATCGATATATCTTGATCCAGAAACGGATGGGTTACTCCAAAGAAGTCTTCGTTCTGCAAAATTCGTGGGGGATAAACGTTATGGTGGAACTGAAACCAAGTGTTAAGCGAAATGTCATTCGACGCAGTCTGTGGAATATTTAAGAAAAATTTATATGCATCCCGGAATTCTTTAGAGTTTTTTATATTCATAAATTTTTGTCTTTTGAGCAAATCGTATCCTTGTTTTTTGTTCATTATCAAATTTTTATATGCCTTTTTCTTTTCAAGGTATACGTTTTTGGTCAAAATACCAAAATTATCTTTTTTACAATTCATTAAGTGTTTTTTCAGATCCGTTTTTGCTTTCACGCATTCTTTGTCGAACCATGGCTTGTTTGTCTTTTTTCGGCGTAGAGGTCTCACTGCCCTCGACATTCCCATATCTATACCGACTTCAGTGATGGCAAACTTCAGATTTTCATATTGCTCATCTATAGACGATCTGGAAAAATCGAAGGCTGTTCTCATAGACATTTGCATACATTCTGTGTACTCGACCACCTTGTCGGGGTCCCACTTCAACACACGCGCGGCGGAATGATCAGTGTCATCTTCATTTCCCAGAGCTTCATTTCTCGGGCCTCCCTCAATACTCACTACGATGGGAAAATGATCGGAGAGAGTCACCTCCAGATTTACTTCAAAATTGTCAATAACGTGCATGTGTGAAACGTCCACCCATACTTGATCTATGACACTGTTTCCCTGTTTATCGACGAACGTGAATTGGCCTTCTGGGTCTCCCCTGGTTCTGCCGTTTAATAACATAAAGCTATTTCGCTCCATAAACTCGACCAGGAGACGACCTCGGTGGTTCAGAACTAAGTCTTTAGATAGTCTTCGCCCATTCAAGTTCGCCGAAAACATTGCCTCGTTTGGTAACTCATTTGCCAGACCCACCCTAGCGTTCGTATCTCCTCCTATAATAAATGTGGCATCAGCAAATTTTTCTCTCAAGTTTACAAGTGACAATTGTAACATTTCTAAAAGGCAGTCTAGATCCATCGAATGACTCGAATATAGAACACATACAATAAAAGGTGCGTCGTTATACATAAAATTAGTAAAAATCCAAGAATCATTTTTTTCTACAATTTCATACCCTACAATATCTTTGTCGAGAATAAGCAGTAGTCCTCCGCTGGCTCTTCCACGGCTTTGGCCTCTCAGTGCAGCAGAACTGTGGCAGTTGAATTTGCTCAAGTTTGGAGGCAGCGAAGTTATGTCTGCAGTTGCCCAGGTTTCTGTTATTCCCACAACATTGATACACTCTCCGAAGTTGATGTCTTGCAGGTTCTGCAGTCCCCTGGAGTTCCAGAAGCAGATCTTCGGTGGTGCAGCATGTATCGGCTTGGCGTTGTTTGAAGTGTTCTCTCTTTGCAGGACTGGTGGCCGTCTTGAAAAGGATGACTCGAAGCTAGCTTGAGCATCCCAAGTATGTGATTTGCCTTGAACAACACATGACCTTCCCGCGGACCGATGTTCCAATGGATTTTGTTGGTTTACATCATCAGTCTTCACAGTTAGTTTCTGAGGAGGGAACGATGGAAACTGAAATGTCTTCTGCTGGTCCAATTTGCTGTGTCGGCTCTCGAAGATTCCGAAAGTAAACGCCAATGGTTGCTGGGTAGCTGACTAGCGGTTCTCTCTTTCCGTGTTTGCCTCGCTTCCTCTTTGTCACTGATGTAGCTGTATCCCGGTCGACATCTAGGCTTCATTTAGTCGGTGCCCCAAGTCTCGCGGACTGTTCTCGCTTCTCTGGGGACACGGTTGTAGGGTTAGGAGCAGGTTCGACGCTCACTTGATTTATGTTGACTGGTTCTTTTTCGAGGATCATCTCTCGGACTTCATTAACCGAGAACAATTTGCCATCCACAAGCATTTTGTCATTTCTCAACTTTGGACGGAATCCCCTGGCTTCCAGTGAGGGTATAAGGTATATTAGTTCTCGCCTTGCCTTTCTTTCCTCAGTAGACAGATCGTCAGAAATTGACAGCTTCATGTCGCGTATCGCTTTAATGTTACGGTAGACCGTGTATTTATGATGTTTTGACGTGAAGCGTACTAGTATTGGGCGCTTACCAGCTGTTTTCCCCAGTCTGTATACGTCTGCTATACACGAGTCTCCGATACTCTCATCTACACGCTGGAAAATATTTACAATCGTGCGACGAAGGTTCACATTATTTTGGTCGATATCGGCGACATTGAAAATAATGAGATTATTATCTCGAGTAGCTTTCTTTAATTCAGCAATTTCTGATTTTAAATGTTCAGTTTGAGCTTACATTTCGCTTACGTTGTTTTCCAAGGGTATAAACCGAGAGGAATTAAGTTCATTTCCTCTTTTTAACTCTTTCACGTCTTTACACACGATTTCCAGGTATGCGAGAATTTTGTCTGATTTGTCAGTATTCTCGTTCTCCAGAATCTCTTTGAGCTTCTCTTCGTCCTGGTCCATGATGGTCACCATGTCACGTTAATACTCGAAAAATCAACGCTGTCGCACACACGAAATAATATATACAATATTCTCGTTTACGACGGAGCGAAATCAAAACACGTCTGTCTTCGACGGCAGCTCATTCAAAACTGCATTATTCACTACATTTGACATTCATAATACACAGATCATTTGAATTGTACATTATTTTAGCACATGAATTTCAGTTTCAACTCTGAACATTATTCCGTTGAATTCTAATGTACTCTGAATTTGGCTATAAAATTTTGTCAGTTCGAATACTGTTCAGAAGTCCTCGAAGTCCCCGAAAGTCCCCGAAAGCAACACTTCCTTGCAAAATTTTTTTTATAAAAACGGATTGAGAAGAATTGATTATTAAAAAATTAATATCTCAGTGGAAAGATTTCGAATTCATAATTTAAATATCAATTCTATTCTATTCCAGTCACTTAGCAATGTTTCATAAGACCAATTTTGAATTCTCGAAACATTATCTGTTCACGTTCATTTCCCAAATCTGGATTCAAATTGATAAAACGAATTCTTTTTTATTCATTTCAATTCCAGTTCGACTGACATTTGAAAAATGTTTACTTTGAATTTCTGAATTGGAAATTCAGAAATTTTTCTTTCAACTATTCGTAGTATTCAAAAACGAAAAATGATTTCCATTGAATTCTAATGTATTCTGAATTTGGCTATGAAATTTCGTCTGTTCGCATATTGTTTAAAACAGTCTAACGATGGAACTCTTATTCATGGAATAAACGGAAGTAAAATAAATGTAAAATATTGAGAATAATGCAGTGGTGGTTTCAGGGACATTTCTTCTACTAAACGGTGCTTTCAGGGACATTGTCCCCGAAAACAACACTCCGAAAAATATTTGATAAAAACGTATAGAAAAGGATTGATTAATAAATAATGAATTCCTCAGTGGAAACATCTGGAATTCATAATTTGCATTTCAATTCTGTTATATTCTGTTTTATTTCGGTAATTTATCAATGACTTCCACGACCAATTTTAAATTCTGTAAACAGAATACTTTCACGTGGGTAGAAATTCCTGAAACGTATTACTCAAAAATGAAAAAAAGTTTTTATAAATCAAATTTATTTTAATTCGATAGCTTATAAAATTAAGTTACATGGTGATTAAAACGTGTGATAATCGTAAAACACGTTCCATCAATTAAACAGAAAGTTCAAAACACATTGAAGTGTGTTACTAAATACGCGCGTTATGAAAACGCCTCATGAAAACGCCTCATGAAAACGCGCCATTAAAGTTGGAGGTTAAGCTGGGTTGTTATTGTGCCGGGAAGCTCAGTTTCAAACATGGACTCAATAGTGGTGTTTTGTCAAATTGGCGAAAGGTGCAAAAAAATGAAAGTAACAATTCGCGACGGAGTTCCTCACGTCCAGTGCCTCACGGAGGCTATTCCCGAATCATCTCGTAATGACGAGATTCTCCGAGAATATTTAGCTGATAAACACATAGTTTTTCAAAAGAAAAACTTCTTGGAACTATTTTTAGACATTGAACATGACGATGTTATCGAAAATAATGATGTATTAAGAGTGGTTTTGATACCAAAAACAAATGGACCGACGGACATAGTCACTTCATACGATGTCGTGGACATCGCCAATGCGCCGATAGATTTTTATGCCGAGATAACCGAAGTAAGTATAGAAATAAACAAATCATTCCGTGAAATCAATTTATATGAAAAACTTTGTTTTGATATTTATAAATATGGGCACAAATAAATAATAAAATAACAATAGCAATATATATAAATATGGACATAAATAAATAATAAAATAATAATAACAAAAACAATAAAAACAATATACATGTATACAATTTAAATTGTGTTAACAGCTTACAATTTCTTTATTTCTTAGGAAATAAAAGAAGTTAAAAACGAGAAGCCAAAAGACAACGTCAGTAGGTCGAAAAACATTTGTTGTGTACCATATCCAGTGAAACTGCCAAAGCTGACGCCGCTTTTTCAAAATGTCTTCGATTCAGGCAATATGTATGCGAACCAAAGTCAGTTCATTGCTTTTTGGGCTACTCATTTGGGGGAATTGACTAATGGCGAACCATCAAAAACCGAGTACACGAATTATGCTACTACAGTGATTAATACATACCCGGAATTAAAAGGAGGTGAACGTGGCTATGTAAGTATAAAGATATGACTTTTATTTATAATTTTACAATAATATGAATACATTTCTATTCTAGGAAGTACTGAAAGCTCAGTTGAGTACCAGAATTCGCAACCAGCTCGCATACAATAAGAAAAAGCATCAAAAGGATTCTGTGACACCAGAAGGTATGCGTACAAGTACTTCTGGGATCAGAAGTCGTGATAATGTAGAAGTTGTACAACCAAATCGGTTAGTATGACAAGTAACAATTTTGCATTATTTTAAACGTCACCCATTATTTAAACATATTTATTTTTGTCTGATAGTCAAGCTGACACTGAAGATTCGCTGAAGGAATTGTCTATGTGCAGCTCAACTGAGGACTCAAAGCACGTGAGAAACCTTCTACAGATTACGTTAACTGTTCGTCGAGAGTGGATTGAAAAAGAAGCTAAAAGTTTACAAGAAATCAATGCAAAATATCCACAGTTGAAAGTCTTCTCATTGGTACATTATTATTACAATCTTTGCTTTATATTTTTGACGATTTTACATAGACAAATATTTGTGTAAATTATCAATTAATCAATTGTAAAAATAATTAATTGCTTATATTTGTAAATATAATTCTGTGGTTTTGAGGAAAAACCAGTTAAGTCACATTTTTTGACAAATTTGGTTAAGAGCGGAAATTGATATATTTTTATGTATATTTTCATTTGGGAACGTCGAAATGTTATTATGTGATGTACATTTTGCTCAATTTTGACAAAACATAACCAGTGAAGTGTCATTTTTGAGGAAAAACCAGTTAAGTGCAACCGTTTTGAGGAATAAACAGTTAAGTTCCCATTGAAAATACATAGAAAAACTGAAGTTTAATTTTGGTAACTTAAACATTATATTTTACCTTTATTTTGCATTAGAAGTGGTATCCAATAGCCATAAAGAAGATTTATATTTGCATGCACAGCTGGCCGAACAATTTGTTCGGCATGCACAGCTGGCCGAACAAATTGTTCGGCCAGCTGTGCATGCAAAAAACGTGTCTAGCAGTACAACCACCCTGAAGTAAATAAAAAACAATAAAATTCGATAGGTGATTTTGAATTGCATTATTTCATTTTGTGAATCGTATTCCTGGGATTGGAAACGATAGAAACATTGCTCAACTAAAATATCGTGTTGAATTGAAAAAAGCCACCCCGACAAAGATTTGAACTCGGGAAGTTCGAGTCAATTTTACACCTTACCTAGTAAGCTAATCTGACATATGTCTGTGGTTTTAGTATATTATCAAAAAGGGCCAGATATTGACTATTTATTGAGAAATCGGAGGAACAATAGTATATTGTGCACCTAGGGAGGAAAGTACGCGATTATTCCCGCGGGCGAAGGTGCGCTTTGCTCGAGGGATAATCGTGTTTCCTCCCGTGGTGCACACAATATTTTTCGTCACAAGGGCACGAAAGTACGCACTTTTCTCCGTAATTTTAGGGAGTAGAACCGAATTTTTTTCCCTAGGGAGAAAAAGTACACCCTAACCGCGCGAGTACACTACAGCCTACACTGCAAATAAAAGTATCTTAAATGAACACATTAAGATACTTTACTCATGTGTTTTAGTCAAAAACACATTTTTTTAAGAAAAAACACTGTTTTTTCTAAAACAGATTTCATTTCTTATTTCGAACAAAGATGTCATTTATGTCTTGAAATATAAAAAAACATTTACAAAAACGGCAATGTATTTTTTTTTAAGACATATTTATTGAAAAACACAAAAAGACATTGAAAAACGTTTTTTTCTGAGACACAGAATACATGTTTTTCGAAGATGTAAAAAAATGTTTTTCATAATGTTACGCGCGCTGCGTAATGTTCATAAATATTCACGAGTGTCTGAATAACCGAATGTTCGAACATTCATTTTCATGAATGTTCAACAATCCAAAAATTGCAAACTAAATTCAAAAACATCAAAAAAATTCGAAAAAAATCGAAAAAATTAATAAAAAATTTTAAAAATTACTAATAAATTGAAAAAATTTTGTTTGCATAAAAAAATGAAAACAGGTCTAAAAAAATTCAGAAAATTCAATAAAATTCTAAATAAAATCAACAAAATTAAAAAATATTTTTAAAAAATCTAAGAAAATTGAAAAAAATTCTAAAAAATCAAAAAAAAATTTCAAAAAAATTTCAAAAAAATTCTAAAAAAATTCTTTAAAAAATTGAAAAAAATTCAAAGAAATTTGGAAATAAATTTTTTTTAATGAAAAAAATATAAAAAAAAACAAAAAAATTAAAAAAAAATCGAAAAAAAAAATTTTTTAATTTCAAAAAATTTCAAAAACATTTCGAAAAAAATTCAAAAAATTTCGAAAACAATTTTAAAAAATTAAACAAAAAATTTTAAACATTCGAAAAAACATTCAAAGAAATTCGAAAAAATACAAAAAAAGTATTGAAATTTTTTAATTTCAATTTTTTTAATTTGAAAGACGCTACAGAAACTCTAATGTCTTTCGATACAATATACTTAACTTATTACACTATTTTTTGGTACCAGGCCAGAGACACTACCATGTCTCTTAACACGCATTTTACTAAGACCACTATGTGCATTCAAAGTTGAATGTTTTTAATTAAATGTAAAGTTATTCGAAATTTTTTGAATTTTTTAAAATTAAAACAGTGCTTGAATTTTTTCGAATTATTTCGAATTTTTTGATTTTTTTCGAAGTTTTTCGAATTTATTTGAATTTTTTCAAACTTTCTTTCATATTTTTGAATTAAAAAAATTTTTTTTAATTTTGAAT
>JABFPB010006819.1:0-11632 GCA_022817645.1 Ceratoteleas bidentatus | reverse complement strand
GACCATCAATGTCGAATCAACCTTGAATCAATTATAAATCGACGTTGATTTGATGTCAATCATCAATTGTCAATTGACCTGATATCAATCTTAAATCGATGTCGAATCGATGTCCACCATCGACGTCGAATTGACATCGACAATCGAGGCGACATTCAGACATTGTTTCAACATTGCTTCAATGTTACGTCGATATTATATCAATGTAGAATCAATGTTACCCTCGGCGTTGAATCGACGTCGATTCAATGTTCTTGTTCCCTTAGGGTAAATGAATAATTTTCTAAAAATTCAAATTTTGTCTTTCAAACCATCGATACATCACTGGAACAGAACCGAATACAATGGAACTAAAAATACAACTATTTATTAGTAATTATCTACCCAGAAGTTCATTATGGTAGTCTCACTTCATTTGCATTCGCCTATACGAAACATTTATTACAGCGACGTGCACAGATGCATTACACTTTCCCGTTACATTGCCATACGACGTTGTAAAGATTTACATAAAGCTGGAATTTTGAAATTGTAATCGACCTTCAAACCCCCAAAATGTTCGCTTACAATTTCCCCCGCCGACGACCGCATCTTAACCTCATCACCCCAGCGATCTAACTTCTCCTCGTCCGGCAATAAAAACGCGGAACTCGATCTCCTGGCTCATAAACCTGATACCACAAATGCCTCGGCGCTCGCGCACCGGTCGTATCGGCGCGCAACAGTTATTAAGAAGATCGCCTTAAAGCGGAACATTTATCGGCCCACTCAAGAGCCCATATAAATCGGCACGAAACAACGGATTAGGCGTCGCAAATGCCGGGGTCCCGTCGCGCTTCGTCCATTTGACGCGGCATGCGCCCCGCTGCGAGTTTTCCCAAACTTGTCAAGATTTTGCGCCTCAAGGAGGCCGGCCGGACAATGCCTTCGCGCAAAACAGTTACGCGCGCTGAATGGGCCGCACGAGGTTTGCGCGCGAGCGGCAATCCGGTAGCGAAAATTGGAGCGGATTTGGTACGCCGGTGAATGCCGTCGAGTGGACAAATTAGACTTATCTCGGAAAGATCGGGTGCAGCTGCGCGAATAATCCCCTGACTGGACCGGCCGGCACAATGGCCGCGGAGATTTGCAAACAGTCCGCTGAAAGGACCCGGAGTTGGCCTTTTTTGGAAATCCCGGGGCGCGCGAGAATGCGAGTCTCGAGTGCTTTATGCGATCAGTTATCAAGGCGTTGACGCTTTGTCGCGGAACACGGTTTCCGAGTAGGACATTGTTTCTTATAATTTCGGTCGGTAGGGACAGCAGGTCGGTTGGAGAGTTGTAAGAATGGTGTTGGGAGGTGTGGCGTGTGGATTTGGATGTTTTAGTTAAAAATCTGGATTCTGTATTTTTTTGTTTGTTAGTTCTATATGGAAGGTATATCATTGAGAAGCTGGAGAACATTGAATATAAAGATTAAGTTTGTGTAATATAAAGTCAGTTTTATTCCATAAACGAAAAAAATTTTTATATTGACTAGAATCAAACCACAGTCTAAGAACAACTGTCTTGAGTCAAGAACATCTGTATTATGTCAAGAAAAACTGTCTTGAGCCAAGAAAGTCTGTCTTGGCTCAAGACAGTTTTTCTTGACTCAAGTCAGTTATTCTTAGAGTGCAAATATGTTTCACTGTTATCTTAGGGCAGAATCTTTTATATGATTGAGGTCCTGTAATATAAATTTTCGTTGGGAAAAATTTAATTCAATTTATCAGAAGTATTATGCGAAATAAATTTTACAGTTTTATATGACCTAACAAACTATGACAGTTTACCATTGTCAGGATTCATACCATTGACTCTCTTTCCGGGCGGCCATGTTGCAGTGGAGGGAGTACGCTGGCCCACGATAGTACTAAGGGGGGAGGTCACCCTGAAAGTATCAAAAAATCGATTTTTTGTTTTTGCATTTTCGATATCCTTAGCCTCTCTACAATGTTGGATCAAAATGCCAAATGGATACCCAAAGTCGTTATGAAGCTACAGTGAGAAATAGAGGATCGTGCCGGGGTCCTCTATTTCTTTATCCAACCGCAATGTACGGTACATGTATATTTGGGGTTATAATTACTAAGAGTTTGAAATATAAACTGAAAAATATAATTCTACTGAAATTATCCAATGTTTGCATATTGCACAATGCATATAGCCCGAGTTTCTACTTTTATTAGGGTAACATATTCACTCTAATTTGTTGTAAAGATTGTATTAAGAAAGAATCTTATAATCATAAGGCTGCAGACTTATGATTATAAGATTCTTGAAAGAAACAGCAACTTTATATCAATTGCGCGAGTCACCCAATTGTTGGGTCTATCTAATTTAAAAGGGTCTGTCTAGTTATTAAAAGCGCGACTAAGGAATGATCAAAAACAGATAAGCCTATTAATTTCCACCTAAACCGATTATATTTCTCAGACAAAAATAAATTGATGTTCAACGAACACCCATTTTTTTCCACCTCCTAAGAAAAAAACAATTTTATACTGGTGTAACAACATTTTATGAAAATGGCCATCAGAATCTCCAATTCCAACTCCCTCTCCAGCTCATCTTAACATTACATCTTCCATAAATTTATACTCCAAAAAATCCACCAACTTGCCTCGAAAAAAACTCAATATTCACTCTTCCTTCACACCTCACTCTCCCGGTTTTTCTCCGTCGTACAAACCCTTCCAATCGGTCCGCAAAACATCGAAAAAAGTGTCGCGAGGAGTGCGAAACAGCAAACCCCGAGCGGATCTATGCAAATGCGTCTGAGTGGCGCGAGTGTAACTCAATCTTCGAGGCGGGTGTGGGGCACAGGAAGGCTTTTCGGATCTGACGTAAATCAGATGAGAAGTCGCGTTTAACTGGATCTCCCACTTGACAACGATAATCATCTCCGCTAATTTGTGACAAATAGTCGTCGTGTCCCGATCTGCCCGTGATTCTCGTTAATTATGCCTGTTCCGATTATCGGCGCTACGTTGGATGCATTTTTGTTTGCGATTCCGGGAACGGGCCGATCAAGATAAGGCCGCGGCGCCGCTAATCACGACCGCATTTACTACAATTAGGAACGGAGCGCCAGGTCAGAATCTGTCCCGAACGGTAGCTCGAAACTGTCGCACTTGTTTTGTTGAGACGTTAGGAAAAAGTTAGGCATGAAAGACGCGCGGGATAAGGCGCTTGTGAATAAGCGGACGGTAATCCGGTTGAGAAAAATAAACGAGAAGAAAATGCGACCGAGCGGGGGCCTAATGTGTCGTTTATTTTCGAGTTTGGGGCGATCGATTTTGAGGTGCGCCGGTTAGCGCGAGAGTAAGACGAGAATGGAGTGGCTGGTTGGAGCTGATTGAAGGAAATGGAACGGATTGAATGGTGAGCATTTCGCCTTGGGACATGTGAATTTGCGGGAGAATTGGCGGAGGGGAGGTTTTGTGGTGGAGATCTGTGATTCGTTATGTTTTTATGGTAAGAAATGTATTGTAAAAAAAATGTGTGTAAATTTGCACACGATAATCTACAACATATTGAGTAAAATTGCATATTTAAGCAAAAATACGCTACGTGTTGTGTACGGTTAACATTCCATATGTAAAATCACACATTTATGGTAATATTACACTTTTTAGTTTAAACTTTATATAAAATGTGTAAAATTACATATTCATTAAGTAAGTTCATCAAAATGCGCATAGAGCGAACATAACCCTACTTTCTTTGTTTTGCTTCTGACAGATGAGTGAAAGTGGAGAATATTTGTTGGATAGAATCCATTCGATATACACACTTGTTAGTCTAATATTAGGATTACTTCCCAAATATTCAAGGTTAAGATTGACAACACGTCACCTAATAGCTTGAGTACATTTCTGTGTGTAAAATTGCACATCGAGGTGTAAGATTCCAGAACATTTTGTGTACAACCACATTACGCAATATGTTGTATAATTTCAAGCAACCATTTTTACAATGTAGGTGCGTTTGTAAAAAATGTGTGGGATGAAGGAGACAAAAATGGAAGAAACAATTTTCGTGGAAAAAATATCTAAACATATGTAAATGTCGAATGGAAAGAAATGGGAAGGGATATTTAGTATTGCAAGTGATAAGGCGAAATAAGTCTGCTCTAACAGCACATACCCGTAAAACCTACGTTGATTCTTCGGAGATAATTGGGAAACGTAGATTTTCCGGAGATCTCCGGACATTTCCTGGGAAATTCTCCGTAGAATCTGATATTTACTGCGCTGGTAGGTACAATTCCGTAGTGGTAACTACGGAATTGTAGAATAAAGAGGAACTCTGACAAATGAAATGGTGTTTTCAAAATTATACATATTACAAGTTGTTTGCCATGAGTTAAAATAAAAATATATTTGGGAAATTTACTGTCAGTAGAATGTGTCAGAAAGAGTTCTGACCCAAAAAATATCAATAGTATAAATGTGACTTTATATTCACATATATTATGACCACGAAAATTTAGCTTTTACATACAGACTTTTTTATTTTATCTGGTATTATAAATCGTACATACTTTTGTTGCCAACTGGTTTCATAATATTTTTTCGTAAAGAAGTTTTATACCTGCCAGTTTCACATACTACACTAATATACATAAAAAATGGAAACGAATAATCGCAAAAAAAATACGTGTTGAAGATAGTCTAACTATCCACAAGTTCTATACATTTTTATGTGTTTGTAATAGTTTATTCCGAGAGTTACATGAAAAAGGAAACATGCATAAGATAATAATTCGTTATATTATTCTTATTCAGGAATAGTCCAGTAAGGGTCATTTAATGTAAGCATTAG
This sequence comes from Ceratoteleas bidentatus, assembly GCA_022817645.1. Classification (NCBI taxonomy): domain Eukaryota; kingdom Metazoa; phylum Arthropoda; class Insecta; order Hymenoptera; family Scelionidae; genus Ceratoteleas; species Ceratoteleas bidentatus. The sequence goes on along the minus strand of JABFPB010006819.1, from coordinate 6,784 downwards.
TAGAAAAATGTGATAAGTTAAAATCTGGCTTTTTCCGTTAGTTTCGTTATCTATAACAAGGGGAAAGGTAGAATAAAAGTTTACCACATTTTATGACAACGGAGGCGGAACCGATCTCAATCCTAAGTAGTCCCATCTCTGCGTTAGAAGTACCGAAAGTTTTACCATACTTTACAATATTATTTTTTAAATAAATTTGCCGGTGGAATTTCCCTAGAAAATGCGGTTTCTGCTACCGTTAACGATACGTGCGGTATTTTTTCTAAATTTTGTCTTAGTATTACTGGGTAAAGTGAATTAAGAAAGACACTTGATTTTTTGTATATTTCACGTAGACATTTTGAAGTCTTCTCTGTTTTTGGATTATCTTATTCTACTGCCATTCTGCTTAAAAAATACTTTTACTACATAAATATTATGAAAGAGTTGACGTAGCTTTCCTAGGAATTCCACTACATTTAGGTGGGAAAAAAATATTGGCATAGCTCTTTTACCCCACTTTAGCCTCCAATAATTCAAAGCTCATGGAGCATTCTGGTAACTGTTTTTTTAATTACAATATGGATGAGAAATTTCATTTTGTCATATTTTTATGCTAACACTGTGCTAAAAGTGTTCATTTTACAGCAAATGGTGTAAAAATAGATCGATTTACACCAACGTAAAGTTGGTAGAGGGTTTTTTACAGTGTGGAGCTATTCAAATGGTAATTGTTACCAAGTAATTGTCTGTAATTAATGCCCAACCAGCAGTACACCCTACCATTCCCATACTAAATATCAATATTCCATCAATTATTCTGTTATTGTTACCTAATTGGTAATTATTAAATGATAATAATTTTCTATTATTCTACCTATATATCTTTCGGTAATTATTACAGTTTTGGAAATGTAAGTAAAAACATTTAGCTTCTAATAATTATTTCTAGAATGGTCACAAATGCTACCGTTCATGATAACAACCAGAAATAAAGTAGTCAAAATATCAAACAAAAATAGTTTAATCCAACATTCACCATCCTAGTACTTCTTACCACCATTTTTTCCATTGCATTAAAACTACGAGCCCTTCAAACCAAACAGACCATTTCCATCTCCCCGCCCCTCTCAGATCTCTTCGCCAAACTCGCGTTAATCTCTTCGACTGGCTCCGCTCCCCAAATTAGGATATGTCACCTCATCTGCCTCGCCGGCAAAGATTGTAGCCTCGTTAGAGGGCGCTTCGTCGCTCGTCGCGCTGAGAGCCACTGTGTCAACACATCCACAGCGCAAATTGCCTTTGCGGCCCGCAGCACAGAATCGGCTGGCATTGTGAGCCAGGTTATAACCGGAAACTCGCTCGGATCGCGCTGTCCTCGTCTCGGTCTTCCGCTCGAGCCCCTCCCCTCTCCTTCCCCTCCCCGGGCCGGTGCGACGTAGTACTACAGCTTAATTAACTGTGTATACACCGCAGCCAACTCCTACCGTTGTCTTGCTCCCGCCAATTGGAGCCGAGCTCGCGCGGCCTCTCCTTCCGACGAGCACGTTACACGTGCGCGCCGTCCTAACGCGAGCGTCGCCGTGGCGGGATTACCCCGCTTCATTCCCGCGGCATGATTTCATCAAGTCAACCGTCGTTCCAGTCGACTTGCGCGCCGCAGAACGGCGATTTAACGACAAGAGTGGAGGGCCATGTTAAGACCTTAATTGGAAGGATACGGTGATGAGGAGAACAGTGTTACCACTTACTTTCGAGGTTATGTCCCGAAAAAAATAATGATGATTTTGTGATCATAAAGTGATTTCATTCCTTTGATCACTTTATGATACCATTTTTGAGACTGTTTACGACCATTTTGGGATCACAAAATGATCATAAAATGATCATGAACGAGATTGTTGTATCATTTTGGGATCACAAAATGATCAGAAAATGATCAAGAACGATTTGTTTTATTATTTTGTGATCGCAAAATGGTGAAAAAAAAGTCTCAAAAATGGGATCATAAAGTGATCAAAGGGATGAAATCATTTTATGATCATAACTTTTTTTCTCGGGGTAGAGGGAAAAATGAGGGAGCGAAGATTTTTTATTTGGAAGCCGTTGTAGGATGGGTTTTGTAATGAAGTTTTTTCCTTAATGGGTGCATGAGTTGGTAAGGATTGTTCAAAGCTGGGGAATTAGAACTTGAATTTTGATTCGATTTGAAAGGGATGCTCAAAACACATTTAGGAATTGATATACATTCTGCATGTCTCTGTGCAGTTTCCACAATTTTTAAGTAGATCTACAGGTTTAACGTCAGATATTCCGATTGCATTAATTCTTGCTCAAAGCAGATGTCAGCAAAAGACGAAGAAAGAATCATACCAATTTCAACCTTGGAACATTGACTTTAAACAATTCAACTTAGCACTTGACAAGAAGAATTTTAACTTGGACATGTACTATCTCTTCAAATATTACACGTTGTGAATATCAGCTTTTTGTTCCTACTTTCAAACCGTACTACAATCTACGCAAAGTCCCTAAAACCTATTAAATCTGCCTCACAATTCTGGAATTCCACACATCTAAAGCTTCGACGCATACATAACGCACGTTCTATGTTCCAAGTTGAAAACCCGTGACAAGTGAAACCTCGTAGCTAGTGGAAAAGTGATTTAAATGTGCCGAGACGAAGGATCGCGTCGAGTTTTGCGAGCAGAATTATCGTTTGAGTGGAAATTTAAACTGTTAACTGGGTAGGCATGCCCAACTAGACCCCAGCTGGGCGTGTACTCGCAATCTAATTGCTACTCAATTAAGCCATCCATTCAGCGTGTAGTTACTGCCTAGTTAATGCTTAATTAACACTTTAGGGCATATAATATCCCAAGCAGAAATTGAGATAAGGCTTTGTTGCAGGTGCAATTAGAAAGTACGACTTTTTGCCGTCCCGTCGCGGCGATCGTCGAAATGACGACATTCAGAAATGAACATATTTTAAATTGTACAAAAAGGTTTAAAAATATCATTTTCACAAGTAAGATTTATAGAAAACACAAGTTGAATGAAAGTGTTACTGATCTGGTTAAATTAATTTTATTTATATTAGAAAAACATTATTAGATGTCAATGGTAAAACTATTACTGAAATGATAGTGATTGAATCCGCAGACTCTTCATTTAAACTAATAAGCAAATATTTTATTGTATGCAAAAAAACGTTATTCTTCCCATAACAGCTTCATTTTAAGAGTTTGATTACTCGTTACCGAAATAACAGCGAACGAAAGATTAATATTTTACAACAACACGAAAACGCGGCAAAAATACACAAAATTATCAAAAGTTTGACCAAACTGACGACTGATGGAATAATTATTTTCGATCAACATCCGGCGATGCGACGAAATTTGCGCAGAGTCATAATTGAGTGACAATTTGACCTTATTAGTCAAACACGGCGTTACGCAATGTAACGCAATATGAATGCGCGCGCGCTATTTGCCGTGTATAAAAGCAGCAATAATAAAATCGAATTAAATGTGTACGGTTGCACAGCCGTATTTGCGCTAAATGACGTTAATTTAAAGCTGCCCGAAATGTAATCCTTTGAAATACGACGAACGTGACGTGCGCGCAAAAAGCCGCGCATTTATATATTTACATAAAATGCAATTAAATGAAATTTTCGTAAAGCGCACTCCGCGACCGGGCTAACTCAAAGCAATTGATTCGCATGTGTCGAATGTATAATTCTATTAAACTCATGCGACGGGCCAAATGTCGCGAGATCATGGGGGGTTTTCTCATATCTTTGTTGGAAAAGATTGAGAGGGTTAAAGTTGAATATAAAGGGTTTCAAGATTTAAATTGTATAGGAAGCAAATTAAACGAATTCTTTCAGAGTTTCAAACTAGTTTCAATTTATCGCTGATTTCAAGAGCTAACATTTTATGATTGTGAGATTTGTGCACTAAGAAAAATATTCTATGAACAATTTTTAGAATTCCAGTAAATTTTCGATTCCTATATCATATAGGAATCGCGACTATCGTATTCCATTTGGACAAATTTATTACATCTTCAAATGAGACATTACTACAAGTTACAGTAAATTTGTCTATATCATCTGGGAAAAATTCTTCGTTTTCCTTGCACTAACATACCAACTTCAAAGTCAAGATCATCATACATCTCTAATGAAATTTCACAATGAAATCCTTCCATAACAATCATTCTTTCCATAACGTCAAGGTACACTCGACCTTGAATCAAGATTTTAGAATCCGCCTGAAAAACAGTATTTGAACAGCACAAACCTTCCCCTTGAACCCAGTCTTACAACTCGATCTGGTTGTTTTAAAACTGATTGAAACGTAGATTACAATCTGATCAAAGAATAATTATATGGCGAAAATCGTTGCTGACGAAGTGCGACGAGTGAAACGTAGATCCAGCACAAGCGAGACGAAGTGCCCAACAAGTGACGAGTGCATTGTGAAAGGATACAACACATGGTCCAAAGAAAATGCGTATCGCGCACAAAGGTATCCAACAGAGATAAATACCTCCGTAACTTGTGTAACTCTAACGCATCGCCATCCCGGCCGCGGCGGACATATGTACTCAGCGTGAAACAGTCGCTCCATCTGTAAAAAAGATCCGATTAGCGATAAAGGGTGCAGTAATCGATTTGGAATTTGATAACACCTTTAGGCAAATAGAAAGTCACGGAGACGGAAGAGCGTTCTCTATAATTACTATCTTTTGTGCCTGATATTTCATTTGCCCTCGATACGAAACTTTTTGATCTCTCGTCATTTAGCAGCGCAGCGCGACACGTAATACACTTACGGTGACGTTTGTTATCCGCTGACAGATCGCATTTAACATTTCTTCCAGCGTTTTTTTAACGCAGGAACTATTTAAAACTCGATTACTTCCCGCGAAAAATATAACCACCTTCTTTACTTCATGGTGACGAATGGTCTGTTATAAAAAAATATTAATTCAAAACTTCTATTTCTTACCAAAAGGGTAGAATATCCTTCTTTACGACTGAAACGGTCATAAGAAATATAGCGACACCTCAAGCATTCTCTGTTGGAAAAAAGGACAACCACCTCGAAATCCTGAACCAATTTGGAACCAACCCCCACAGAGCCAATCCGAGACGAGGCATGAAAGCTGGTTAAAAACGAACCCTTTGAAAAAAGGGAAAATAGGACAGTCCTGACGAATCGGGTCTCACGCTTGCGCAATAAGGTGCGGGCCGAGCGACGATTTCAAAGATCTGTCCGATTTAATTTGATACCCTCTAACATGGTCGACGGCCACGATAAATTCAACGAGCGTGTATATAGATAACAAAGATATACGCGCTCGCCTCCCCATTCGTAGTTTATTTAGCAGCGCCGTGGGCATCGGTAAATACCGGGTTAGCGAATTGGCCTCGGGGCGAAACCAAACGATAGTTAACGTACCGCTAAACGCTATTGGAGGACACGTACGTCTTCCACCCCCTAGCCGCATTTCGTATATTGCGAGCGCGAGGGAGCGAAATTTAATTTTGTGCTTTTGGTATAGCGACAAATCGCTTCTATGTAGCAGGGGGTGACGACAAAAGCTGTGACGGGCTCGAGGCTGTCGCGGAAATGTCGAAAAAACTTTACATCAACGAAAATGCACGCTGAAAAGAATGGGAAAGGAAAATCACTGCAGCGACAATAAAAATGGAGAGGGCGGGAGGGTGGTAGAAAAAAGGCGACGATTCGCGGGTTTATGGAATTTCGCGCGCTCGGCGGGAAGGTCGTTGGTTTAATGGGGGCAGTTTGATTGGCGGGGAAGGTGTGAGGAAATTTTGGGGAGGACGTAAATTCAGGGGATGTGGGAAGGGAGAGGTGAGGGTAGGTTGATGTATCTGAAGAGGAGGATGTCGGTGTGGGAGGAGGCAGGGAAGAAAAGTGTGATGTTGGTTGTTTTCGAGAAGAGTTATGAGGGTTAGAAGAGAGGTCCTGGGCGTTGACAAATTTGTTTCGAAGGTTGGAACTTTGGGGCAAAATGGTGAATATTGTAGGTAAATAAACCGGAAATTGGTAAACCTAATGAAGTTCTGTGATTTTAAGTATAGTATTTGTGTATTTCGGTTGATCTAGTCAAACTTTTGAGTTAAATGAAAGATGGGATGAAGGAGGATGTTAAAGAAAAAGACGACGATGTTGTTCGTACTGAAGATTGAATACTGTGAATATTGAATACTTATATTTCTAATATAATTTGTTTATCGTGATTATAAAGCATTTCTGTAAAATCTGAAAATTGTATATCTCTGAAAACAGGAAAGCTGTATCAGTTACGTGTAATCAGCATATTTTCCGCGATAAATGCATCAAAAATATGTTTGAAGACATTAAAATTTCGAAATGGCTTAAACCATTTATGAAACAACATTCTTTAAAAGTCGTTTAAAATTTTGTTAAGAATGATTTAATTTAGTCGTAGAGAAATTGTTTTTATTAAATGCGTTTATATTTTCGTTTAAATACGTTAAAAAGTCGGAAAGGACAGTAATAATGTTCACTCAGAAAATATAAATTGTCTCAAAGGACACAAACTTTCGCTTAAATGCTATACTATCAGAGATAATTATTACATCCTCTGTGCAGCGATTTTATCAAAGTTATTAATAATGATATATGAATGATAGTGATTATACCGCTAAAACAAGTGTCTTAATTTCAGACACTTTTTGTAGACATTTTTAAGACGTCTTACAAAAATGTCTTAAAATAAGACATATTACGTCTTAATTTAA
>JABFPB010006818.1:0-11634 GCA_022817645.1 Ceratoteleas bidentatus | reverse complement strand
GAGTGTTTATGTCTAATGTTTGTGTTTGTCTCCCTGCATACGCTAGAGCGTGAAAGCGGGTGTAATGTGTTTTTTTTTTAAGTTTTTTTTCACATTTACTTAATAATTTTCCGCAATTCGGATACTTATTTCCGCAACTCAGCTTCACCTTTTCTGATAAAATGAGATGTCATATAAATTATCCGATACTCAAGTACTCAGTTTTTGATAAGATAATAATTTTCCGCACTCAGAAAATTATCCGCGAGTACCTATCAACCATTTGTCGAATCAACAAATTACACCCCTCAAATCGTCTGTCTCAACATCTCCATTTCTCGTTGCAGCAACTGTCTCTACGGCGCGAAAAAGTACCTGCTTCGCGAGAATCTGGACAATTTACCCGCGGCCAGGAAGCACTACGACAGGTAATTTTCTCACGGCAAACCACTGGCGAAAATAAACGACGATGACCAGGAATTAGCCGTCGTCCTTCGGCGAACACCAAAATTTCGCGACTTATTTCGGGCGATTGATCGTCGGAAGTCTCAAGTAAAAAACGCTCGCGTTAAAGATTCAGCGTTTTCGCGCACCGCCGACGGAACTGCGTCAGGCTCGTAAATAACCGCGATCCGGCGGCGAATCGCGCAGCCGAATAAATTTGTTTGATCGATATCGCAATGTGTCGAAGAAAATGCCGCGCTCAACAAGTTGCGCGCACAAAAAACCACGACGACTTCCGCCCTTTTCTCGCAATGTTCCTCGTCGTGGTTCACAGGGTGCCTGGTTTGCATAATTGTCCGAAACATTTCCGGTATTCCGTTGATGTGGTATCCCGGAAACGTAACGCCGTTTGGTGCAATTAATTCAAGCAGATCGATCGCGCAGTTCGCCGTTAATTCGCACATTTTCGGTCGCCTGTTTCAGGATGCTGGTGATCGACCAAATATTCAAGGCATGGGTCACCTTGGTGTGCGCCTTCCTGATTTACCACTACGGCTTGGTGTCGCGCATGATGCTGATGATGCAAAACTGGATAGAATCTTTGGACCTGTGACGAGCTGTGGATGGCGCATGGGCTTCTTATCCCGCAATTTTTTCGCGCAAAACATTGTTACGCGAAAGCTCGGCGAAGTTTGATTAATAAATCGAACGTGACACGGTTCGCCGTCGCTTTTTCTGTTACGACGAAAATTTTATCAGAGCGCACCGCGGAAACTCGATGGAGCCGAGTTTGTAAACTATCTCTCTTTCCAGCTACTTTAAATTCCGCAGCTAATTAAAATTTTCGAGCTCATTCCAATGTGCCGCGCGATACGCGAACAGCGACACTGTGTTGCGTTGGCAAGACTGATTTTAATTAAGCCGCGAGTTGCGATCCGGCGAATCGGGGACAGAGGAAGGCGAAGTTCGACTATCGGTTTATTAGAACGAAAGAAAGATATACAGTGCGATTCCGCGTAGCCTTACTCTTAATTGAGCTGGCGGAACATGTCGCTCAGATGTTCCGTCACAGTCGGGTTAATTTGCGAGGCACAGGGCAATTTTTCGTTCAGCGAAATTGAAGTCGTAAGTCGAATAAGGAAGACGATGGATTCGAACTGGAAACGTACAAAAATCGCTCGAAATACACTGTTCCGGGGGTTTAGTGGGTTGGTATTGTCCGACGATAGTTCGTTTCTTTTCAAATTCAGTATCAAAAATTAATTACGCTCTCGAATTTTCGTCTAAAGGACACTTGGGTGTTCTCTCTCAGATCACAATTTCGCGTTGATCTCGACACTGAAAAAAGCCTCGTCGAAATAAGGGAGTTCATTTCGGCAATCCAACGAATAGAGAATCGTTGTCAGAACTATTTGTAATTGTTATAAACAATTTTTGTCCGATTTTGGGATCTTTCTGAAAACTGTAGCTAATGATTTGACTTAGTACCTATGGCTTACTAAAATGTTCTTTTTTTAATTTTACAGTTCCCCAAAATTACGATTTTGACGAAAACTAATTTATACATATTTCTGATGATGATTCCTATCGTTGGCGAAACGACTTATGCTCAATAAAATTTCTTTCGTTACCTATACGATAATGTATCGTTATCCCTATATTGAACAAAATAGGGATACTCTCCTTGTCACGACAAAATTTGTTTTCAGTGCAATCACCGCGTTACACTTTCCGGAGGCTCGTCGAAGATCGTGCATTTTTCTTTGGCGATTGATACAGCGACTTCTCCGCAAATCGGTTGAGTAGCTGCACGCGATTTTTCTCTGGCACGTTCGGTTCGCTGAAAGACACATTTCAAGACACCGACGGCTAATTACCGTAATTGCTTGGCACGCAACGACTAACGTGACTCATGTTAGTGTGCGTATGTATAATTAATACTGTGCGATAACTACGTTTTAATGATGCAGCGCTGATGACGAGGAACGGTTTTCATTGTTTAATGAGGTCGATTCGCTAATACTTTGGACGATCATACTGAGGCAGTCGAGGCTGCTTCCCGTAGTCTGCGAAGACGCCGTTTCCGCTTCGTCGTGCTCTGAAACAATAATTATCGCCACGTTCAATTAGCTGGAAATCGCGTCACGGGGAGAGGGACCGCGAGATTGTCACGCCGAGAGCTTCGCGCTGCTTGATTGTAAATCCGACGAAGTTTGCGCGCGATGGAGCGTGCGAGCAAAGCTTCCGTTAAGGGGTTATCAGTCGTCGGGAAATTGAATAAAATGGATCGCGTTCGAAAAATCCGCGAAAACGCGTCGAAACAAAAGATATCGATCGTGGGATAAGGCGCAAAAGTTTAGCTCGCTCATTCATCATGTAAGTGTCACGTAATTTATCGGGCGAAAGTTTCGCGCAACATCGCATACTTCGCTGCGGGTGAAAAATTGTTAAAACGCGTGAAAAGCTGTTTAAGTCAATTTATTTGAGGCGGCGATGAAATTTTCGATTTCGCATGGGATGTTGCGTTTGTGAGTGGAAGAAATAAGGTTGTTCGTGGATTTTTGTAGTGAGTCGTTGAAGGTTTGTGATGTGGATAGTTTTAAATGAAATAAATGAAATTCGAGCTCGTTCCTTCGATTCTTTCTAGTACTTCATTTTTTTGGTAGAAAGAGATGCTGAAATTGTGCACTGTTAAAATGTTCTGGTTGAGAGAGAAGGCATATCTTTTAGAGGAAGATCACTTTGGGTCAAAACTAATCGCGTTCAAGCAATACTGAGCATTATCTACTACAATAATCTTCAGTGCGGGTATTCGCTAGAACACATATGTAATATAAAATATCTAAAAGGTTAATTTGTTGGTTACAAAATTTAGGGCGACAATTTTCCTTCGAAATTATTATTTGTATTGTGTCAATGCAAACAATCTGCTTCAAGAATATTTTCAAGTGCAAACGATATTTTTATCACAAGGAAACGAAAAACGCAATTTTCCGAAACGCCCTAGTGCAGAAAATTGCGTTTTCGGCACCGCGTGACAAAATCAATTATTCTATATAAACTTCAACAACAACACTTCTACTTTTACTTTTCGTAAAAAAATAAATATATTTTTCTAAAATAAAATTAACTCAAAATCAATTGAAAAAGTTCGCTAAAATCGATCCTCTCAAGTTGAGAGCCGCCTCACCGAGAATCGTCCTTCTATCTTCGTACCGAAATCTCCCGCCGCAAACCTGCAATAACAATCGCGTTAATTATAGCCGAAAAAGTGCGTTCACGCGTCATTAAATACATATCTGATCGCACGATTAAAAGCGTAAGCGCGGTGGCAGCGGGAATAGAAGTAAATTGTGCTTATTTAGATACCGCGCGAAGAATTATTGCCAAGAATAACTGGGCGAAAGCTTTTAGTCTGCGCGCGGAGCCACGCGTCGCGGACTCGTGCGCGCAGAAAAAGCGCGCGAAGAAAAAGCCCGCCCGGGCCATAAACCGGGCGAATTTAATGCGCTCGAAAGTGTTTCGTATCGACGGTCACCGGCGGGCTCGTAATTTTTAACGCGTCTTAATTTCGGCAATAACGACGAGAAAAAATAGGCGCGATCGTAAAACGCAAATCGAATTTCAGCGGCGGCGCCGGATTCCATAAATATTTCGGGCCGCGTTTGCGCTTAAGCGAGGACAAAGTAGGGCTACGGAGCGGAGATTGCTTGAATATTAATGGTCACCTTTCGCGGCGTTTTTCTTGCACTGACGGCCGAGGGAAAAAGCCGACTGTTTGCTCGGATCTTTTGCTACCGCGAGAGCCGCAAAATCGTAGAAAAATTGCGCCATTATTCCGGCGACTGAAAATACGACTAAAGCATTTTTTATAAAACCTATTTTAAAATTTGATCTGTTCCTTCAAATGTGATCATGAGACTGAAATTTTCAAATTTTCAAAATTTAAAACTGGAAGGCGGATTTTTTGGTAGGGCAACTTGCTATCCGAATTTGGGACGGGAGTGCCCCATATACACTTGTACATGTAAGTGTATATATATATTGTGATTCGCGACTTAAGTGGCTATTTTTGTGTTGCTCGCGCTTTTCTAACTTTACGAGATGTTACGACTAAAACGGACGATTTATCGGGCTGATTTAACCGCGTCTCGGGGAAAGTGTTCTCTGCCAACATTTAGTTTTGGAATAGACGATAATCCGACGACGACGACCATGATGACGACGTAGCAGTCGAAGCCAGTGACCGGGAAACCTTAATTACGTATTTACGCCCGTACCCGCGGCTCCGCGTATTTATTCGCATGCGCGTGCATTTATCTTACGCGCGTTTCTCGTTTTTTTCCGACTTGCTCTTTCCTTGCCTCCCACCATTTCGACTACCCCGGAGGTCTCGCACTTCGCGAATTGTCGGAAATTCTGAAAGTATGCTTTGACGTTCGCTCCAGTATGCCACAAATTTTCAGTCGAGTTACTTAAATATTTCAGGACGGAGATCCGTCAAGTTTCGTCGCGCGGATCTCGGTTGCTCGCAAGGTTTGCGAAATTTAAACTCCAAATTTAATTCACGAACTTTGAAGAAGAATACCAAACCAGAAGTCAATCCAAACATTGTTCGACCTTCGAATTTACAGCGAAATTCGACTGTTGATTAGCTTTTCGCGTATGATATTCTAGATAGGATCCTACCTTATATGAAAGTCTATATTGGATTCTTTCATATGAGATTACCTCATGTGAGATTCTTTAGGTATTATACCTCATATGTGATTCTATGTGAAATTCTACTTCATATGAGACTGTTTAGGGAATCTACCTCATTTTTAATTCTGTGTGAAATTCTACCATATGCAATTTCATAGGGTTTCTACCTCATATGAGATTCTATTTGGATATACCTGAGGTTCTATGTACAGTTCTATCCCATATGAGATTCTATATACAGTTCTACATCATATGAGATTCTATATTCAGTTCTACCTCATATGAGATTCTATATTCAGTATTACCTCATATGAGGTTCCATAATCAGTTCTACCTCATATGACCGTCTATATACCGTTTGCTACCTCATAAGAGACTATATACGGTTTCTGCCTTCCATGAGATACTATATTCATTTCTTCTGCACTTAAGATTATTTAATAATTCTATCTTATTTACAATTTTATATGAAATTCTACTTGTGCAATGGTGCCCCATGAAATTTCATAGGGCTTCTCCCTCATATAAGATTCTATATATAGTTCTACCTCATATGAGATTCTATATTCTGTTGTACTTCACATAAAATTCTTTAGTGATTCTACCTCAGCTGCGATTCTATGTGAAATTCTACTTATGAAATTCTACCATATGAAATTTCGTAGAGATTCTACCTCGTATGAGATTCTATATACCGTTCTACCTCACATGAGATTCTATATTCTGTTCTACCGCATATGAGAATCTACATGGAACTACCTGATATGAAATTCTGTACGGTTTCTACCTCATATGAGATTCTATATGGATTCTGCTTCATACGAGATTCTATATGGAATTCTACCTCATAAAAGATTCTAAATCTGATTCTAACGCAGTATTCTACATCATATGGTATTGCACGTGAGTTTTGCCATACACGAGTCCCATATGGTTAATCCAGCTCTGCGACTCATCGATTATTCTGCCGGTTTAATTTTCTCCGAAATTTCGCTCGAATTTGACTGGTCGATTCGTCTCGACCACTGAATTTCCGCAGCTTAAGTCGCGCACGAAGAATTACGCCGTTATCCGTGGAATTGTTCATTGAGAAATCGAAGTCAGATTTATGGCGCTGCGAAGTTAGTAGTTCAAGCGGCTGTACACCAAACAGATCTATACATTACGCCGACTTTGTTCTTCGCAACTCGTCTGCGCGCGGGACGCTCGACATTTAAAACCATTATTCTGTGCCCCCGCCTCGTTTCTCCGTCCACTTTATCCCGTTGTTGTAAAGTGATCGGGCGCGCAGGGTTTCGAGCTGTTTACGAAATTTGAATAACATCAAGTCGCGCGCGCGGCAAGTTCCATTAGAAGGAACTTTAAATTCGCGCGCGAGGGCAAATGTATATTATAAAAGCGGCTTGCTCGTTGGAGACAATCTGATTATTTGATAGACGCAATTTATATTCAAATTCCAGCTTCAATTAACATTGTAATTGGGGCGCGTTCGCGTAACAGTGCAAAAGGGGGAGCAGTTGTTCCGGGACGGAATCTTCGGGACGAATTGTCGCGATGAGAGGTGTAATTGCGGCAAATTCGATTTCGATTGACGGACTGAGAAGACGTCGTAGGATTCCTTTGGATTTAATGTGCAGATGTTACGGAGTTATTTCATTAATTTAGAAATGATCGCGAATCTTTTTACGAAATTTTTCCAGGGGACAATTTTGGGATTTATGTTATAGAATCCTTATGATAGAATCCTTATGTATTTTTTTGTGCGGATGAATATGAAAAAGAGGCTGAACAAACAAACCGTTATTTCGAACGCGCTAAAAATCGCCAAAAAATCGTTTTCCGACCAAAGGCAGGTTTATGGTACCCCAAATTTAATGTATTTTTCACTATTTTTGTCGGATTTGATTTCAGACAAGATTCCTGGAAGAAATTCCTGACGTTTGTCGGGCTTTGACAATCTCCTATCATTTCTTCAATATCCCCTATCATTTCTTCCCTATTTTTCATTCCAATAAACCTGCAAATCCGTTGTTCTGAATAATCTATCCCGCCCTCCTAAGATGACTCTTATCTTCCCTTTTCATTAGAAATCCGCAGGTGAAAGCGTCCATGAATAATTTGTCGCAGCCCCGGGAAGCTGCACCAAACAACGGCAAATACTTTGTTGCCTTATTGCGAGCCAGCTACCGCATAAGAGTACGCCGTACGTTGCGCGCGCTTTGTGTCAGCGCATACTTACATATTTGCTCTCCTCGGCCGAACTTGCCGGGCGAATGTAGCGCGGTAAAAAATTATATATTATTTTTCAGAACTCCGATGCGCTTTCAGGCAACTATTTGCGAACAAATGCGGATGTTGAAAAGAGCGCGCGAAACGCTCGGGGCCGTCAAACAAAATTATACGTTTTTCGCGGCGAAAATGAAAATATCGCAACACGCCCTCACGCGCTCGTCGGCGTAATTAAACTTTTTGAGCGCGACCCCTCGCGGGCCAAACGCCGCTGAGTAATCGATAAAGACGTGTTAATTCGAAACGTCGACGGAATGTTGTGCGGAGTAATTAAGGCGGACGATTTAGGAATTATTAGGGCGAAATTAGGGACGAAAGGTCGCGGCGCAGAAACGAGTAATGGCGGTTCATTTGCGACGAGGACTGATTAATAAATAATAAGTAACCCGAGACCTTTGCTGGAAAGAGCAGCTGCATAATGTAGTTTCCCGGAGAATAATAACGTCGCTGGCCAGTTTTTGTTGGCCAACATCGGTTTGTCAATAATAACTGTTAATTGCAAAAACTTTCCCCGCTTCGCATTGCAAACTCAATATTGCGTTTTACAGCAATAAAACATAAAGTGAATTTGCAGTAATAGTGTAAATTTCGCGGAATTAGCACCGTTGATCATTAGCATGCGAAATAAACAAGCAAGGAAGGAAAAAACGAGCTCTGTAAATTCAATGGCGATGATGACGCTTTGATGTAAATAAAACGTACTAATTACGAGGAACACCCAAATGGAGCCGCGAATGCGTGTTATTGTCGGGTTATTTCAATCTTAAAATAAAGGTCCACCGCGTCGCGATTTCGGCCGAATGAACACCGCCACCCGAAACGTCCAACTTTTGTAATTTCAATTATTTCCAGCAACTCGCCGATAGCGTTCGTAAAAAACGCGAATAGCATAAACCGCATTTTTTCCAGCGCCGCCCTTTCGTTAAAACGCGTTGCGCGAAATTGTTCATACCAAAATCCGCAGTGAAAAAAATTACCGAGCAAAACCTCTGCGTCACTCTTTTCGCGAGTACTTTAATTCGTCAAAAATGAAATATTCCGCTGCGAAATCGCGCGGTTGAAAAATCGCCGCATTTTCTCAATGTCTCGTCAGCGGTATCGCGCTTTGAGCGATTACAGTCAGCCGCCGCGATTGCGTAAAAACGCGTTTTGGCATGATCGCGTGCCGATGCCCCTGGTGCCGTTGATGCGTGCACTGATGGGATGAGTTAATACCGCAGCGCCGTCTTCAAAAGCGTTCGGTTAATTTCATCCGGGCAGTATTACAGAAGCACGCTTGCCCGACTCCCTTCCGAAAGCACAGCGACACGTTGATTCCTCCTCATTAGTGTGAAACGCATCGATGCCACTCTGCCTTCGACTATTTTTAGCCCATACAAACACGTATTTCTGCTCTTGTTGTTTTACACAACATGAAAATAGTTGGAAATACATTGAATCACGTAACGCGACTTGCCCCCTCCTGGCTCGTGCAATCTCGAATATTCGTGAAATTTATTTCAGGACAGGAAACGATTTTCGGAAACGCGCAATTACGAAAAATGATGCCGACGCGGTGTGTACGCTTTTTTTGGAACGCGATTTCTTGCATGGCGAAATTTTTGGCACGGAGGAACGAGTGGAAAATCGATGGGAAAATATATGGAAATAAGAAAACGTAAGCTGAATTTACGGCAGTATACGCTGAATAGTGGAAGTAGCTTTAGGATTGTAGAATTATTGGGAAATTTTCGAGCGAAATGTCGAAGATTGTAACGCAAATTCGGAACAGTAAAAATCACTTTGCCTAATAATTTTTATGCGAAAAGTCGACTGCGACGATAGTCTAGCGAGATACTTAGAAAGCGCATTCAGTATTTGTTTAAAATTGCGCGCTTCTTCCTGAAAGGATGAAATATGCATTAACAAAAGTCAACGAATAAAGTTCCGTTTGCCTGAATTATTACGACACCAGTACTTTGATATTCAATTATCCCGCTCGTCGAAAAAAGCTACTTCTGCAGCTTTATTTTCAAAAACCCGACTTACTTTATTAATTACCTAATTAATTGCACAAAAACGGAATTGTCAGGTTACCTACACTTATTCTCACGTCTAGACACTTATTTTCTCGCAGATATCATGAAAATATTTCGCGCGATGCCATAAGCGGCTGGATAGTATCAACGCAGAGTTAACACAAAATCCTCTTACAGCGAGCGGAAGAGGATTTTCTGTTCATTTCAGCATCACTGCGCTGTTAAATTATTTGTCAACAAATGGTATCCGAAGGAAAAAAACTGTTTTCCAAGCAGTTATTTTATTTCGAAAATGTTTTCTTCTCCGGATTCTCCGCGCGCAATAAATATTTCAATAAAAACTTCTGGCGATACGCCTTTCACAATCCCTTTCATATTGAAATTTATAACATTTCCGTGCGTTACAATGGATCCCGGTTACGAGCGAAAACACGTCACGCGTCGTTTCAAGCGCGCGTCTTCTTGAGGCTTTTCCTTTCACGAAACGCCGGTCGATCGATTAAACCGGGCACTTATCGCGCAAAAAAACGAGCGTGTGTTGCCCATTTTCGCGCCGGATGAATATTTACGCGCGCCCAATATAAAGTATCTCCCGCCGTGTAATGTCGTATTTGTATGCGAAACAAGTGATGAAGCGCGGCACGAAATTGCAATCGGCGCGGGACGATTGCCGGGAAAAATGAATAAATCAATTCGAAAGAGGCGCGCATAATGCGCACCGCTCTTTGCGCTTTTATTGCGCCGGTTTACAATGTCGCGCGACAAAAAGCGCGGGCAATTTTAATTCCGTCAATTTGCATAATGAAATCCTCGCCATGCACTTTTGCGTGCTTGTCGGAAATTTAATATCAAGCGTTGCGCAAACGGCAAACTGCCGGGGGTTTTCCTTTTTTACCGCGCGATTATTGTGTATTGCGAGAAAAAGGACCTTTAGTGCGGGTTCGATCGGGTTGCTCCGATCGTCGAAATGTGATCTACTGTTAGCTGAAAGCTTAGCAGAAGAATTAATCGAAATGGTTCATTCCACAGTGAAATCTAAGTGTTTAGCAAACGTTTGAAATACATTTTTCGTTTTGCTTTAAAATACACTTTCAAGTGTGTTACCATATAAAGAAAGTTCAAATTCAAAACGGTGTAATGTGTATTGAAATCCAGGACAGAAAGTATTTTATCGCAAAACACTTCTTTTTGCGGTGTCGATCCTGAAAGAATTTACAAAAATTATAACGGAATAAATTTATAATAATTTGTATAATATGGGTCATAACGGGTCATACACGGGTCATACACGGGTAATACATGGTTCATACACGGGTCATACACGGTTCATAAGTCCGCGGTAGCCACCGAAGTTTCGGAAGCCATAGCTCAGAAGTTGGCTTCCGAAATTAACGAAAATTAACGAATCAGCTAGTGTAGTGACCCGGAGAGACATGACGACCCCCAAAATCTGAGACCTAGATGAGCCGACTACAATCGACGAAGTCCGCAAAGTGCTTAGCAAGGAGCTGGAGGTAGCAATCGTCGCAACGACCATCAAGTCCATCCGAAAGGCGTACAAAAGTACGCAGATTGCAGTGATTTGGCTGCCAAGGGCTCTGGATAGGAAGTCAGCGGAAACCATCGACATCGTCAACGATACCACCCGGAAAGCCATCGAAAGAAAACGCTGGAAGAGAGGCACCAAGAAATACTCAGCCATCGTCACCCTGGACATGAGGAACGCAAGTCAGCGAAATAGGATCGCGTCATGTGCGCGCTGAGATTGATGGAGGTCCCGGAGTACATTAGACGTATTATCCTGAGTTACTTGAGCGATGGTATTCTGATGTACTACACCAACGCCGGCCCTCAAACCTCCGACATCACAGGAGGCGTTTAACAAGGTTCGGCCTCTTGGTGTGGAACATCATGTTCATCGAGGTGCTCAGACTGCCCATGCCCGCAGGAGAAAGAAGGATTGACTTCGCAGAAAACGTGGCTGCACTTCGTCTCAGTCATGATCCTCGTCGCAGATCGAAAGTCTGAGGCACTACTTATAACCAGCAGTAAAGCCAGAGAGACCATCACTGGCGAGGATCATGGCGAAAGATCTTTGCCCAGGCAGAAATGTACAGTCGTACTGACGTCAGATCGACGTCGTTAGACGGTATACGACGTTAGCGAACGACGTCGTAACAATGTTGTATAGACGTCGGAA
>JABFPB010006817.1:0-11634 GCA_022817645.1 Ceratoteleas bidentatus | reverse complement strand
AAATCAGCAGATATTCGATGTTGAATTAGCATCTATGCCTCAACATATTAAAAGTATTGGATTTAGCATAAGAAATATGTTGATTTAGCCTCGAGATTTTTTCCCGTGTGTCGATTTTCGATATATCGACGATTAGTAATGTCAAAGCACAAGACATGAAAGTTGATAATATTTGTACCTCTTATATTTGCAATAATATTGAGAATAGTGTTTTTATTCATTCTGCAAACTGAGCAGGTCAAATTGTTTACAACTTTGGTATCTTATTTTTTCATGATTTTTATAATACATTTAAATTTAAAAATATATTTCGTGACTCAATGTAATTAAATCAATTTTTTATATTTGTTTTTACGATACTCTAAACGCTACTTTTCAGCTACAAGAAAGAATTGGAACAAGTTAATGAAAATTTGATTATAATTGTTCTTTACACGTAGTTTTTCGATTCACGTAGTTTTGGGAGCAGTTTTGTAAACAGCGAAAACATTGTATTTTCTATATAATATATTTTCATGTAGAGTATTAAATTCGTAAATGAGGATTTTTTTCAGGTTTATATCAATGCAATCCGCCGGAAGAAATATAATTGAAATAATTTGCTATTTGTATAATTTGCCCTAATATTGCTACAAACGTTGTAAATATTGTAAAATTAAATACGCACATAAAATGGAAATTCATTTAATTCTAATGTTATAATTATATCTTATTTGTTCGAATATTTCGCAAAAATGAAGCTACTACATTTTTTAAATGAAGCGTTTATCTTCATGATATTCTCAGTGCATTCGTCATTTTTTTGCGTTAAAATTTGTCATTCCTGAATTTATTGCTTTTGTAGAAAGTATTTAAAAAGGTTTTCTGAAGTAATTCGGTAAACGTAAACAGTTTTACTCATTTTTCAAATTTTTCTATCTTATCTTAATTATAAAAAATCTTATTTATAGAAAAATGTATAGATTTGCTGTATTTTACTTCCTATCTGATCATACATAGACCTCTTCTACTTGTTCCATTCTACTTCCAGTCTGAACACATATAGACCTACTCCACTTGACACATTCTACATCCGATCTGACCACATATGGACCTGCTTCAATTAACTCCCTCTCCTTCCAGTCTGACCATATATGAACCCACCTCACTTGCCCCATTCTACTTTCGGTCTGACAATAGATAGTCCTACACTACTGGTCCCATTCTACTTCCGGTCTGACCATACATTGACCAACTCCACTTGGCCCTGTCTACTTCCGGTCTGACCATACATTGATCAACTCCGCTTGGCGCATTCTACTTCCGGTCTGACAATATAGAGACCTCTTCCACTTATGGATTTGTATTATATAGGGAGATTATTCTCGACATTCTCCGAGTGAATTTCAGTATAATTTTCCCTTTTTGTTTCAATCCGATCCGTTTACACCATACCTTTTCAATGCAAAATGTCATAAAGCAAACAGTGCCAAAACCTCCTTAATAATCGTGCAATTAAGATCGCAATGGTTCACCCCTCCTTTCGGCAAGTTTCGCGAGCAGCGTGGTTCCCAAGTCGCATTAGTGCGTCCGTTAAATAAACCGAGACACAATGTCGTCGAATTGCACTGTGGTTTATTATAATGCAATCGTCAAGAGTCTTAAATACAACGCTCGCTCTTCAAACAATGCGAAAACTAATTTCTGATTTCACGCAGAAATGCAAGTTCGGCGCAACGGATAAGCCGCGCGAATATATCGGCCGCTTATGCGTGTACAACTTAATAAAAGAATCGGTGTGTTCGAAAGAAAGCTGACTCGCTTTATTTTAACAAATGCATTTTAATTTATCAACGCTGAACTGTTTATTGTTTAACGACAAACAATGCGAACTTCGCATTTCCGCAACAAATTGACGAAAGTTGGTTAAATAAAGTTCGTTACGTGGTTAGGTTGTTCGAAACAATGCGCGTTTTCGTCGACGAAATCGCGAAAAACGTTTAACCTGCGGTTCATAGGAGAAGCTAAATCAGCGACATGAGTACGTGGTTTTTCAGATTCGCACAAAGAACGCGAAATCCGACTTTTAGACTGCTCGAGTTGTCGAGTGACGCGGATCGACGCAAAGTCGTTCGATCTGCCTAAAGTATTACGCATAATTGAAAAAAAGATGCACTGATTTTGTCGGCGGTTGTGCCGCGCATCTCGATGAAAGGAAACGCGCGACACGAGGAGCGCGCGGAATCAAACGCGGGTAAACAGATATGCAATAAAACGAATCTAAGTAGGTACCGATTCCGATCACGAAGTCGAGACTAGATATAATGTCTCCATCTCCATTATTTGTTGATATTTGACTCTGCGATGAATAAAACCCCGGGTTTATATGCGCCGGAAAATTGAAAAGCTGAGCTTGTTTCCGCGAGCCTTCAATTATTCCTCAGGCACATCGAATTCCCAATTAGCATCTTTTCCCGAGAGCCGTAAAAATGGATCGGACCTTGTGGTCTCGCGTGTCCTTTTTTCCACGTAGATTCCACGTGGATTCTACGTGGAGGAACATTCGGGCGTAGATTCGCCGTAGATTCCGCGTCGAATCTACGTTTTTTAGAAGTGTGTCTGTTTGGGTGGCGGCGAACTGTAAAATTTCGCGAGCGCAAGGTGCGATCAATTGGGGTTTTCACAAATCTTGATTGCAATTTTCGAACGTGTGTTTCCCCGGATGGACCTGCGCCACGTTTGACGGAGAGAAAACTTGTCGAGCGGACAGCAAGTCGGCGCCTTTGAAACGGCTGGAAGCCATTTACCATCTGCGCGGCAGATTGAAGGAACGCGAATTGGATGATGAGTTTAATAGCGTTTTCGATTGGCACTGAGAATATAACTGTTTCGTTCTATAGTAACGGGCGAGATAAGGATGCAAATATTCTTGGCGAACTCGCCGGGCAATCAATCGACAACGCTATCAGTCTGGTTTTCGAGGCAAAGATGTATGAGGGTGCTGAAATATCCGCCATGAAGTTTCGATTACCACTGTCTAACGGCTATCTCGGGGTGACTGTAAATTCGGGCCGTAAATTCGGCGCGTTTTAAGGCCGCCGCTGAGATTTTGATTTCGGATCATTTGAAATTTTAATGCGTTTTTCCCAACTGCGATTTCGGGGATTAGCGGTCTATAGATGGTTTTTTCGAATGAGCCTCTCTAATGCCGGAGATTTTCATTCGTCAAATATTCATGAGACCGACTGCCGGGACATTGTACCTGCGCGGCGTTTAAGTTAGTCAGTTCCTCATTTTATGACGTTAATGAGTTGTTGCGGCGAACGTGAACTTTTGGCGAATGAATTTCCGGAATTCCCAATGATTTCGGGGAATGCACGAACAGTCGTTTTAACGTGACTCGGTTTTGATCAAAATTGTAGAAAGATTTTATAAGGTCAAGCCCGACGCGAGCATACGCTGAACATGCCCCGACGTTTCTGCTAGATGCGTGGGAAAGACGGCTGAATTTTTCCCAAGAGGTAGCACAAACAAGTTTCACATAATCGGGATTTTTATACGCAAATTTAAAAGACACTTTTTCAGACTGAAACTTTCATTTTTTTCAAATAGGATAGTCTTAAATTATCATGAAAATAATGAAAAGGGGAAATTAATAGCATAAAACTAAAAAAAAGTATGAATGTCTACAAATTAAAAAACAATAAAAAATTGAATAATAAAAAAAGTAATTAAAAAGTCATCATAAAGGCTAGAATCGATCAATTGTATATACCGTTTCTACTTTGGAAAACTTATTAGAGAACAGTTTGTCCTTAAAATATAGCGAGGTTTCTAATATCTCATTTCGATTGCAGTCGTTTCGATTCAATTGTCCAGTCAAAGTTATCCATAATCCACTGATTTCAATACAAGTGACGTGAAACTTTTTTCCGTCAAACCCATCGGATTTGTTACAACTTTTCGATGAGTTTCGTTGGACTTTTTTCCCGCGGCTTGATCAAATCCTGCACAATGTAACGGGAAGTACATTAAACCGAGCTAATAGCCATACAGGGTTATTCGACTAGTACCGCTGTATCACGTTAACGGGTATTTTATTGTATTTCAAAAATGCTTGAAAGGAGTTGTACCGTTGCTCAAAGGCGTTCGGCATATTCGCGCCATAATCATTCTGCGCTCATGTTACAGGCATTAGAATATTATATTTTCCAGTTTGGTTCAAGTCACATTTGGAAGTTAGAGGCGTTGGAAAGTTTTATTCGAAAGAGCAATTTTTTATTGGAATTGACATGCATATGTAAGAAAAATGTTTACGAAGAAGTTTTCTATAACTTTGACGTGACGCATAATGCAGTTTGCAACGAAAAAGGAATGCACAATGTTCAAAAAATGGCATCTTTCAAAGTTCTCTTTGTCGACTCTAAAGAAAGATATACACTGTATAAAAAAGGATGAAACATAATAATTGCATGAAGATTTTCGATGTAGCGAAATAATACGCTTGCAAACTGGAGAACCTCGACAGTCTTAGACAATATTAGTCATTTTTAATAATATTGCAAAAAGTAATAAATAGAATATTAAACTGCTAAATATCCTTTTACAGGGATATCATTCAATAAATTTAAATGTACATTACATGAAAACAAGTATTTGTTTAAATCATTTGTTTAAATTAACGTATTTCTATTATCTGTCTTTCTCAAAACTTTTGTATGCACATAACCTCAATATTTCGTTTATACAATTTTGTAAAAAGCATGGAAACTAGTTTACGTTATATTTTTTAACGTAAATTTATACATCTTTTTTACAGTGTATTTTCAACGAGTTTCGGTATATCCCGATGGACAAAGTAATTCCCTTCTTCAAAATGTCGAAACATGAACTTGAGAAGTCGTTGCGAGAAACGATATGAGGCTCTCATGAGATAAATCTGTTTGGGGAAATAGGATATTTTTGAGGGTGCATTCGGTTGAATTATTTGAATATGTTTCGAGGTTCGTGCCAGCATAAAATCTTATTGTCATTAAAGGATATAGAGGTGTAGCCCACGTATATGTGAATTTCGGAGTAAATTTACGTACGATGTCCTGAATTAAGTTTTCTATAAAAAACGAATATTTCTAGTTTCACGTTTCAAATACACAAGGGTGATACGGTGGTTCTTAAATTATAGTCACACGAGCAGCATCCTTAAATATTATGCGAAATCCAATTTCTTTTTTCTTACACGGTGCATTTCAGTTTTAATGATACTTTTATAAATATTGAAAAACGATATTGAATTATCTGTAATCGATACTTTAAATTTGCGAACTCATATCGGCCCATCGAAACGGTATTACCGAGAACATTTTACAAATCCCTTTTTCACTCACTGTCAAAATTGTCTGCGTAATTGAATAACAAGTGCAATATCTAAAACAAGTTTTAGAGCATTACTATATTAGGACCATCAAACGATACAGCAATGGAGTACAAAAGCAACATATTCACTGCAAAATCGAAATTACTCGAAAAATTATGAGCAGTATTCTCGCGCTGAAAATAATTATAATTCGTAACATACGATTATCAATCGAATAATTCTTTTTCTTGTAGATAGCAATATTATAAGATTGCAACATTTGTATGCTCGTGTTATTTATTATATGGATACCAAACGAAATTGTCGCAAACATTCATACAAATGTGTCAAATGATTTATATCGTAGTACGATTGAACTTACATTCAAAACTTCAACCATCCATTCAGTAATAAAAAACTTGTTGTGGAAGAAAAAAAAATATGATTTACCATTATTTATTGTGCTTTATACTTTTTGAACTTTTACGATGAAAAATTCTTCAAGTTTGCTGTATTGTGACTTTTGAAACAGTAATTTCGAAAGTTCAATTCCACAATTAACCAAGATAACGTTGATTTTCTCGAAACTTATAGATTTGTATAACTGTGATCTATAAATATTATTGCAAAATTGTGGGAATGTTATAGTCTATATTAATATATCTTGAAGTATACATGATATATCACATACTTTACTATTTATAATTGGAATAGTAAAATTAGTTATAATATATATTTTAAAAAAATAGGTTCTATTTCTTCGATTTAATTTTGATTGAAATAAGATATTCCGATTTTTCATATAAATATCTTACTAACAGAAGCACAATTACAGAAAATCCAAACGTATTTTCGGCACCACATTTCTCACGTCGTCCCGATTGTAACCAGATTTGCTATTCTTTAGCTCTGTACCGCGTTTTCGGTGCACAGATAATATTGACCCATACCACTGAACAATTGAGTTATGCACGCATGAATTTATTACACATTTAGTTAAATGACAAAATTCAAAAGGGAATCGGAATCCTGATAGCATTAAACTTAGAATAATGCGCTTTATTCGGTCCTTCCGTGCAGAGTTGAATGAACGTGAAACATTCCTTGAATTGCTTGAATGATTTCCCTATTTACTTATGCATTGCTATTTACATTATATATTACTCTATATTTGCACAGACAAAAATTTGATTACCGATTCATTAATTGAATTGTTAAATCAATGTTATCTTTGTAACAAAGTCATTTCAAAGTATATTTATTTCTTCGATCAATTAATCTTCAATTCAGAACTCGTAAATAGTAATTATCAACCTTAAGGTGGTCGTCTTAAACTCAGAAAAATAACGTGTTTATCCCAAATAACTACACCATAATTAAATGATTTATTTGAGGAATATAGAAGATAAATAAATATTTACTTGTTTCGCGACTCTCAATTATATATATCATATCTGGAAAAATACCTGTATTTACTTACAGAAAATAAGGATTTATTAGTTCAAAATAAATTTTCATTTAGCGCAATTAAACTTATTTAACGAAATGTATCTTTTTGAGACAAACAAATAATTGTTCTGGGTACGCCCATTGCGTCATTCAATCATTGCCATAAAATACAAAGGAGAGGTTCATAAAGAGTGCAGTTGCTAAAACTCTTTTAAAACATTTTATAACCACATGCATATATCTCTACAGTCTATTATAAAAAGACGCATAATGATAATACATTGTCCTGATTGTTGCCATTCTATATCCGGAGATATAATTTTAACTTTTATGCAATGATAAAAGTTAAAATGCTCTATAGAAATCAGACTCAAAACATTCTTTATGTTTGACCTTACCAAATTGCAACTAACCTTTACTAGTTAAAGGTTAAAATACCAATAATTTTTCAACCATCTTTTTTATTAATATACATTATTTCACGCATGTGAAACAATTTACCGTTCAATCACGTCTTATGACGTGTCAAACCTGCTTTTCAATTAGACTCGTTACAGTCAATTTCGCGTTGTTTTAAAATTCATCGCAAATCATTATTAACAAGCTTGTAAAGTGTTAATTACCTGGCGTTCATCAAAACACCCTGCATTATTCAACAATTTGTTCGATGCGTATAAATGCAAGTAATCCTCGGTACGGCGCCATTCTCGTCTCCTTCATCCAAACTTTCACAAAGAGCCCAAGACGTTATTTTCAGTTGTTAATGTTACATCTTGTCGTAAGCGTTGCACCGTTTTATTATTCCCGGAGAAACGCGCATCAAACGATGCTTTTATTACGCGTGCCCGAAGAATTTTAATATACTACGTTCTGATGCTTCGGAAATCTACGACCAATAAATTTTCAGACGCTCCATACTTTCCATACGAATACTCTCATGAACATGTACTTTTTGTTGAATATCTCTTTTAAAAGTCGCCATAATTTCGGAAACGAGCCGCGACCCAGTATAAACCATTTTTTTCAGATAAACAACAACAATGGCACATTACTGAAATATTAAAACGTCCGATAAATTTGCAACGAATTGTTAATTCCAACGAACAATTTTTTAGTTTTGTTAGTTTTGTTAGTTTTGTTTGTTTTGTTAGTTTCGTTAGTTTTGTTAGTTTCTTTAGTTTCGTTAATTTTGTTAGTTTTGTTAGTTTCGTTAGTTTTGTTAGTTTTTTAGTTTTTTTTAGTTTTGTTAATGGCAAATTACCAAACGCACGTATAAAATTTGCGCGGGTTCACGGCAATGTAGCCCGTAATTTCTTGCTACATCTCCAATTAATTTTCCTTGCAACAATTTGTTTAACATTTACAATTACTCGCTGGAAATGAAAATTACCACTTACAACGCGTCCTCATAAAGTAATATCCCGTTATTTATTACAAAATTGCGAGTATAGCGTTGAACCCTGGGTTCGCCAGTCGTTCGGAAAATCTATTCCGACGTCTTAGCGTGAGTTTTGAGAAAATGTATCATTACCGGTGCGCCTTTGACGTAATCGTGTAATCGCGCTATATTGGCCGGGCAAATGCAGTTTGGACGTAATTTTCGCGCGTTCGTGGCCCTTTTTTCCGACATTCGCCTCAAGTGGGCACGTTCTCCGTTGTTAAATAATTAAACTTTAAATTTGATACTTTCGAACTCGCCGAGTGTCGACGGCAACCTTATTCTCGTGTGATTTATTCGACGATAAAGTCAAGGGGGATTCACTCGAGGGTTTTACACTCGATAACCCAATGATCTCGTTGTAAGGCGTATAGCGAGAGGACCAACGGCAAACTCAATATGGATAATGTAAAAGAGGGATTGGTGATAACTGTTATTACGTGCCGATATAAGCTGGCGAACGTGTCGGCACAAGCAAAGAAATATAATTGCGATTTCCCGGTCGAGTTTTGCTCGGCACGGAGAGCAAAACAAGGGGCGAGAATGGTACCGAAAGGTCTGGATGAAAGTCGTAAAGGTACTTTTTTAATGGATTGGAGAGATGTATTTGCAGAGGCAAGTTTTGAGGTTCAACACGACGGTGTTGAGAGTGTCTTGTCTGGCGGAAATCGTGACGTTTGACCCAGCGCCCGATTGTGAAAACGGGTGTTTAATATTTAACATGTTGGTAGTCACATACGGGACATTTTTATGCGGCTGGAGTTGTAACTGGAGACTGTTTCTTTTTAAAGAGGAACGCTTATTTGAATACGTTGGAATTAGTTTTATAAATTTATTTTAAAAATCAAAAAAGGATCATCGTGCATTTAATTTGCGTTTGCATTAAGTTCTAGCTTTAAGAGAACTTAGAAATTGGTTAATGAAGCTAAAAATAAATTAATATCCGAAAATGTTTAAAATACAGAATATCGAGGGTTGGGAAAGAGAGAAATTATTAATGAAAACTAAAGAAGTATTATGTGTCAGCGTAAGCAACTAATATTTGTTTCAGTAAATATTTGTTTATTTACTGAAAATATGAAAGTTAAATTTAATTGCTGCAATTGTTTATTTTGATTTTCAGTTTCAAGCATATTCGTGAAAAATTAACTCACAGATTATAATTTTAGTTGTATGAAGAAATATTGATGATTGGTATAAAATAGTAAGAAATTGCAATTTATTTAGGCAGCGACATTTTTAATTACTGCATTTTTATCATTAACTGCCACAATTAATAAAACGTATTTTCATTTTTACTTCGTTCTTTTACAGACTTAATTAAACTTGAACTAAATTTGCATAAATATTTTCTGTTTTTCTTTTCTGTCTACAGTCCGTTTATTTTGGTTGCATTATTTTTTCTGTGCATACTTTTTACACTTTAACGCTATTTTTCATAGCACATATTCTTTGTAATTTAGCCTGGTGGATTTGACTATGAATTCATCGAGAATTAGATGGAAAAACATGATGTAGTGCTTTGTAAACAAAAAGATAAAATGATAACATAATTAATACAAAAGATCATAGTGTTTTATAAGTTCTAAAAACTATGTAGTTCTTCTATGTGGTCGAGATGTTTCACTTACACATAAGTTTTCATTTTAACAGATCAAAACTGAAATTTCAAAAACAAAAAAATGAAATACCAATACTCATGTGGTGTTTTGCAGAATAATCTAGAAGGAAATAATTGGCGGACAGAAAATTGTTCATTTCTTCCCAGGGAAGTTATAAAACTTTCTCTACCCCTATTAATATAACATCGTAATATATAGAGAGCGATTGATAATATATCCATGAACAGCAATCATTTAAAATATATTTATACGATGAGAATATCTGAAAAGACCGTATTAAAATAACGCAACAAAATCCTATCTTTCGATGTTTTTAAATTCCTTTCAACAACACATATTTCGTTTTGTTATACAATATATAAGTGTCTTTCTTGATTAATTTGTTTAATACAAAACCAATATTCACTGAATGTTAGTAAAACATTGATATTTTTCTACAGGGACAAACTAATCGAAGATATCAAATTCGATATTTGTTTTAGGACATATTCAATTCGGATTAAAATAGTTGGAATATAATCGACTTTGCTTGCTGCCCGTTCTATTCGAGTTAAAAAAATATCTCTGGAAATTCCAACATTCTACGTATTGCCAGTAGCTAATAAATTAATTTCGAAAATTTCGTACGCTTTTCGTAATTTGTTATATCCGTATTATCAACAAAGTTCAGACAGTGACACGATTCATGAGTCAGTAATTTTATGATTAAAATTGATGAACAAGAAAGAGCAGAGAACTGACAGGATATCGACATTTAAATATGTAATACTGAAGTTAATTACTGAAAAATTACTATTCTGCACTTCCGGAACCTTAAATGTCAGCTGCAACTTCCGTCGA
Source organism: Ceratoteleas bidentatus (assembly GCA_022817645.1). Taxonomy (NCBI): domain Eukaryota; kingdom Metazoa; phylum Arthropoda; class Insecta; order Hymenoptera; family Scelionidae; genus Ceratoteleas; species Ceratoteleas bidentatus. Next base: position 953 of record JABFPB010006817.1, on the reverse strand, counting down.
AACATGTTCCAAAAATCAATTCCCCCAAAAATTAATTTGAAATTCATTCCTTTCAAGCCTGTCAATTGTTCGAGCCCAGAACTGCAATTACCAACTCAGTGATCGTAGCTCCTGATTGTTACGACATAATTTTGAACGGTTGACATTTGACAAAGTCCAAATTTCATTTTGAACCGCAATGGAATCTAGTAGTTTTACAATAATGAACACTGGAGTAGAAACTCTCAGCGTAAAGTCAGGAAATTATCGTTGTTTCACTAATTTGTTAGGTATGTAAAACTATAACTTTAGTCTCAATAACGTACATCAAAGTTTCAGTACTCTGTCATTTTCACCCAAACAATTTTAATGGGAAAACTGTGATCTTCGTTAATTGTATCAGTCGGAAAGTGAAACGTTATATATTAATATATAATACCCAATCCATTTACTTTTCGAGGTGACATTTCTATTGCACTGTTTAAAACTACATTTTTAAATAGGCAATGAATATTATCAGATGAATTAATCCTTTTCAATAATGTCTACCTAGCAGTACTATATAAATTGGTAAAAAGTTCGTTACGTCGTATAATCCTTTATACTACGATCTTAATCTCTCCTTAATCGTATTTCAACTGCGCTGCTCCCTTAGGACAAAAACTTTATAGTGCTGAGATAAAATCGTTTGTTTGGGGAAATTATTAACATTTCAGCAACAGATACACTTTATTCACATCAGCGTGGCATAATGGTACTCGCACGGAAAAAATATATTCACAAAATATATTTGCAAATACATAAGTTTTTTTGCACCAAAAATATATTTTATATTACGTAATTACCCTATTGGCGGTGAATATTTGTGGAATATTGTAAAAATATTTTTTCTTGGTAATCGAATATTACAGGGATGTTGTGGGAATATTGAATGTTGAAACTAAATATTGCAGTAATATTGTAGTAACATCGAA